>CAUYPO010145829.1:0-14217 GCA_963574435.1 Cheirogaleus major
CCTTTGGTTTAAGTCTATTATCCATCTTGAATTGATTTTTGTGAGAGGTGAGAGGTGGCGATACAGTTTCATTCTTCTGCATGTAGTTATCTAGTTTTCCCAGCACCATTTATTGAAAAGAGATTCTTTTCCCCAGTGTATTTTTTGTCTGCTTTGTCAAAGATTAGATGACAATATGCAGGTGGTTTCATTTCTGGGTTCTGTACATTGCTTTAGTGCCAGAATAATAATAATAATGGCCAATATTTAATGCTTATTCTGTCCTATAATTGTTCTAAGTGCTTTATGTATATTAGCTTATTTAATCCTCACAATAATCCCATGAGATAGGTATTAAAATTAACTAAAATTAATTCATATGTAAAATGGTTACATATGAAGAAACCAAGCCACTAAACTTTGCCTAAGTTTACACAACCAGTAATTGGTAAAACCTACATACAAACCCAGGGTGTATGGCTCAAAGTCCATGCTCTTATCTATCTTGCTATACTTCCAGAAATTCATCTTCTGTTAAGAATTTATCTTAAGGAAATAGTCAAAGGTGTGCACAAAGAATTTTCAATCAGGATTTCTAAATTTTGGCATCATTTAGAAGAGGGGAAAAAGGGAAAATAATCTAAATGAGTAACAATTGGGAACTCAGGATAATTATGTTAAAGCCAAACCATTGACTCAGTAACCTTAAAAAATATCTAATGACATGGAAAATGTTCCTATACATTATGTGAAAATAGTTTATAAACACATATGTGTATGTACATATGTGTATAGTGTGATACTATTTTTAAGATATATATTTTTAAGAGAAAGGAAGGAAAATTACCAAAGCATGAGTATAGTTATGTCTAGGTGGTAAGAGTAGGAAGTAACAATTTTTATTTTCTTCTTTATTTTTACATCCATTTTCCAAATCTCATTTAAGTCTAAAAGTATTTGTTTTTAATGAAGGGTTTAGTCCAAATGTGCTCTAGGATGCTTTCTAGCTCTAAATTTCTATAAACATGCTAGAGAATAGCCATGGAATTTTAGGACTACAGGGGGTGGAGGAGAACTTATCCTCTCTCCAGTAGTTCCTAAACTGGCTTGCTCCTCAGAATCACCTGAGGAAATCAGAATATAAATTCCCAACTTCACCCCTTCCCCAATCCAGAGCTCCAGAGAATGAGGCCCAGGTGTTTCTTATGATCTGATAGTCAGGGAACTACTAATTTACTTCCATTGCATCATTTTAGTCCTTGGACTAGCACGTAAAAACAGCACTCTTGAAAACCAGATGCAGACCAGAGCCATCATCTACTGTGGGCTCTTATAAGAAATCCAATTTATACTGACAAATTTTAATTTCAAATTCAATTTCTTAATTTTTTGAGGAAAAATGCTTCTTAACATAAATAAATTTACTAACAAAACAATTTTAGCTGTAAAAATAATGAAAGGCCTACCAACACTAAGCAGAGAGAATGTATTCTCACCTATATTCATTGCAAATGGCTGGTTCACATTTGTCAATTATATACTATTTAAAGAAAGCAAGATTTGTCCCTTAGTACTTACAAATTTGCAAGACACTAAATCAGACCCAAAATGAAAGGACATATTTGATATTATGGGAGGGAAGGGAGATGTCAGTTAATGTAACTAGAAGGTTTTGTTTTAAACAAAAGATTGTCTAAAGGTTCTCAATAGTCCTAGTTGCAGAGAGTAAGAAAAAGTCACCCTGGACACACAGTGAAAGCATTTATAAACAAACAGAGAAGGAAAGACACTTGCAGAATCTTCCTTGGACTTCCAGAATTTAAATATTTGTCACTTTTTCTGAAGCTGCTTGGCATATTCTTAGAGCAGCAATTTTTGTTTGTGGTGTAGTAACCTTAGAGAAAGAAATTAAGTAACCCTAACTCACAGGGAGATGCATATCACCCAGAGTCTATCTCACCTAGGCCACAGAACTAGGTGCCTGGTACAGTCATGTCACTCTGTGCATGAAGAGATCTTTCACGAGGTGTAACCAGCAGAAAACAGGACTGATCACTGATCTAAAAAAGGATAGGTAAATAAAGATGAAATGTAAGATGGTTCATCTCAAATTTCTACCATTCTAAAAGAAATATATTCTGACAAAACAATCTTGACAAAAAGCGCTTATACACACACTCACAAATATTTAAAAATAGAAACCAGGACCAAGATTGAATTGAAAGTCTCCATGAAAAATTTGCCAATATTTGCCATTGAGGCGATATGATTTGTGAGTAGCTTGTGCTGTTGGTCTGATTGCTTGGGTGCCTCACCAGATGACACCTTCCCCCAACCTGTAACTGCAAATTCTGCTTCAATTCCCTTACCTGAGCTTTCACTCTGCTTTCTTACAGTCCTGGAAAATGTTCTACTAAATGGAGCAAGTACATACATAGCCCAGATGAACTATAATTAAGGTGGCAAGAAACCAAGGAAAAGAGCAGGCAGTATTAGTTCAGTGATTTCTTTAGCATGGGTAGCACATGGGACTCCAAAATCTAATAACCCTTTTGTACCTCAGCTAAGGCTGACAATACATCATTATACTCAGATGTGAGCAAGGAGAAGCTACCTAGCAACTAGGACTTGGAATGCTTGGGCTTTTGTTAATTTACGTCATAATCTTAATATTAAACAGGCTTGCTCTCATTTGCCAGTCATCACCTCGTTTTATGTTTTTTAAACATAACAAGATTAAAAAGTCTTTCCTGGAAGTACTTTAGCCCCTTAGATATAGAACAGTAGTAGTATTTAAGAGTGTCCCATTATAAATGCATACATAAAACTGCCATGAGCTTTATGTAAATTATATCAGTAAGTTGGAGGGGCCTACCATGGGTAATATTTTTATTAGCCACAGTGTGCAACATAACCTAGGCTTTTTATGGAATTCAGTGAAATACCAAAGACTATTCCTTGGACTTCATTACCCTTGTGTTTTTTATATATAAGAAAAAGTTATTAAAACTTATATTTAGTTTTATCTTTTCCTTTTTAATCTCTGTCTATAAAGTAAATAAAATGTATTATAGATGTTTTGAGTTGTATGCTCAGTTAAGATGCCAAGACCATGCCCAATTAATAACTAATGAAGACAAGAAGGAAGGAAGGAGATCTCAGAATGCATAAAAATCAAGGGACAGTCAATGGACCATATACCCTGCCTCACAGCACAGCACAGGGAAAGAATTCTTAGTAATAGACAATTAGGAGAATGGAAATCTCCACTTATCTCCAATATACTAATGTGGTGTCTAATTATGTCAATTAGAAGGAAGGGAGAGCATGTTAATCTTTAATTTCACTCAACAGTGAAGAAGAGAAATATTGGATAAAGTTAATTTCTATCAAGAAATCTAGAAATATGGGTTGGTGGTATAATATAACACAACTAGTCTTCAGGTGCCAGGTAAGCACCTTAACATATAATTCACATCCTCACTGCAAAAGCCAGTGAAAAAGAAGAAAATTATATATACCATAACTCTGAGCCATCACTGAACTGTTGCAAATCTTTTTGACAACACAAAAAAAATGAAATGAGAAAAAAGGCTGTAAGCATAATTATCATCAATTATGATGATAAATATATAATCATGTATGTTATTTCTTAACATGACCTATCATCTCCAGTAGCCATGGATATTTAGAGTCTGAAGTAACTTCAGGGGGACAGAGAATTAGGAGATTTTATGGACTACATAGTTCCTACCAGACCAAGGAGGAGAGAAAATGTCCCAGTCCAAGCCTGACTTGGAAGAGGAAACTTTTCCCAACATTATATTGTTGAATGTTGGTCTAATATCTTAGTATCTTCTCCATTCTTCTTCCAATGCCATACTCCTGCCATAAAACAACCTCCAATGAGAAAAGATCTAAGTGTCTATCTCATTCTTACCTTCTTCCTGTCATCCTATGGTAAATTACCTACATATTTAGAAGCTCTCAAGTGAATATTACAAAGGGCCTTAAAATCATATAGAGAAGAAAAGTAGTTGTATCGTAAAACAATTAGTGGAGGCAAAGAAAAAAACAAAAAGAAAGTCATTGTAGCCAGGCCATTCAACACTTCTCCCTTCACTGGATAATGTCATATTCCTGCTTCAAACACAAAGAAGAGGTTGAATTTTTTCTACCTTATCATTCGCGAATCTGTTCATTAATTCCAAATCTGTTGAAATGTCATTAGACCTTTTCAAAATTGGTGTTAAACCTATGTGAAGCCTTGAGAATGTGTTTTAACCTTTTCAGGTCAAAGCCATGCCTTCTTCATTGGTAAAATGAAGCAAAATTATCTCCTGTACTTTATTCATAAATTGTTTTGAGATTTAAAAAACACTGGAAAGTTTTGAAACATGTTGTTACTTTTTTTCCCTCCAAATATAAAAAGGGACCATCCCTCCAATGAGGGAAAGACATGAAATCTACAGGATTAAGTCATTTTAGATGCTTACATGTACAGCATTCTTAAAAAGGAACCTCAGACCTTCAGCTCTGGATAACCTCTCACAATAGAACCACTGTTTTAATACATTCCTGTAATGCCAAGATTTTATAAAAGAGGGTAAAAATACCTTTTTTGGGCAATTTGTGTGCAAATGGAACAGCTTATTAAAGATTCCCTCAATGAGAATGTGTAAACACTGGTCTTGGCCACAAAGAAACAATTTCCTGGGGCAAATTTCATGGTCTGATTTCCCAGAAATACCCTGGAAACTGAACAAAAGGAAACGCCTTATACTGTTTTGTCTGTAACCACAAAATACACACATAGGGTCCCACCCAGCCCACACTTAACCCTGTATCCCCCAAGAAGAACAAAAATAATAAAAGTCCCATCATGAGGCCATTATATATGTAGAAATAGTATCGCCCTACCTACACACAAAGGCCAGTATAATTATGGTCTAAGAATCTGACCATTCTTCAGGGTGGAAATGTGAACAGGTGCCTGGTGATAATATTTTCTAGGCAAGAAACCATTCAAGTTGCTTCTGCTCTCCTTAGATCTACTGAGTTAAAATCGATCCTAGGAAGGAGGTAATAGAATAGTATTTGCTAACATACTCAATTTAGAGTATTTGACAGACCTAAGTGAACATTTACAAAAGTATATCCATCAATATTAATTTGGGAAAATTTTCAATATTGTAACTGTGGATCTAACAAAAGAAGATTTAGAACAAATCACTCAGGGAAAACTGTATTCTTGTATTGCTAATTATATCTCTACTACCATCTTATGTCCAAAATCAGGTTTATTAATGTCTTTCTATCCTACTCCCATTCCACCAAAACAGTTTACTGCCAAGTTTAGCTACTTCACAGGGGTCCTCAAACTTTTTAAACGGGGCCAGTTCACTGTCCCTCAGACCGTTGGAGAGTGTGTGCTGTGGGCCCGGGACGAGTCAGCTGCTAAGCAGGACAGGCAGCGCCGGCAAAAACACCCAGCGGGCAGGATAAATGTCCTGGGCAGGCCGCATGTGGCCCACGGGCCGTAGTTTGAGGATGCCTGTTAGCAGATTGGAAATTGTAAAGTCAACATTGACTTCTCCCTCTCCTTTTTTTCCTTTACTGATTCCTTTTAACTATTTCTTGGAAATGCCTCTCTGTTTCCCCGTCACTACTATGGTCCAGGCCCTTGGCATCCTGACCTGTTGCTTCCACTTTGCCTTTCCCATCACTGGTTGTCAACACTAGTCACACTTTAGAATTACCTTGAAAGATTTGAAAAATACTCCCAAACCTTTTACACAAAAACCTCTGGTAGGTAAGTTCTTGTTGCTTGCCTGCTTCACTCAAAATAATAACAGCATTCATTGTAGAAACATGTGCCTTTTATTTTTTTATTATTTCTAAATTGGAGTACTTTATATTATTTATATTTACTATATAGTATTTATATGCATATTATCAAAAGACATACAAGTATTTCTGATCCCAGAGTGTAAAATGTCTGTGCTTTTTCATTTTATAGAAGAGATTTTTCTCCCCCTAAGATTACCAACAGGTTACAAACTACTATAACTTAGTTGGGAAAAGTTATTACTATTGTATAATATGATGTAATTGAAAGGGCACAGGACTGGGAATTTCAATTTTAGTTCTGATTTCTTGGTTGGGTTGTTTTATTAATACTTTGCTAAGCTTCAGTTTTCTTTAAAAAAATAAAATGGGACAAATAATATTGTCACTACCTACCTCACAGAATTATTGTCAAGATTAAATGAGATTTTGCATATATTATATATATGTATATGAACAACTACAAATCCCCAATTCTGTCCTGTCAATATGCATTTTATTTCTAAACAGACTATAAACCCTTAGGTTTACTCTAGTTTGTTACAGGTAAATATTGCAAATTAAGCAATATTCTACAAAATAGAGAAAGTGTTTTTCAGCAGAGTTATTGTCTCTGTAATCAATTATGCTCACTGAATACCAGAGACCCTCTCTATTTATAGAAACTACAAGTGAGAGTATGTGGAACCCCTCTCTTGGGTTGCCAGCAATTTCTCCCTCATCTGTAATCACTCTCTGTTGTCCTTGGCAATCCCTCCCTAAATCTGCAAATAATTCCCACCCCCTAATTTCAAAGACAAGAAAAAGCAGACCAACCAACAGATAAACTGCCAGCCATGTCTTGCTTCCACATCGGTTCCTCAGGCCTGGTTATCCTCGTAACTCCACTGGGAAGTGGAATTGGGAGAGGTATAAGAAAAGCTGCTGCCTAGGGTGAGAGTGCTCACATCTGGTGAGGGGGCCTCCTCATGTGTTTGCCTGTGAGAAACAGTGTCAGAATGTGAATTAACAGAATGTGACTGAATGAGTGCAAGGGGAAGGTGGAGGGCCAAGACTGGTTTCAGACTATGTTGCATCACAGTCACTGGGACAGATTTGAATCTGCCTCAGATCTCAGGTCCTCACTTGAAGTTTAATACAGGCTATCTCCTGATTCAGGAGCCATAAGGATAATTCAAGACACCTGAAAGAGTTTCTATTCAGATCTCAATATACCAGATAAATCCCAGTTAAGTTCCGATTCCACAGTATCTTAGCAAAAAAAAAAAAAAAATTATCATAAATATATCAAACCTCCTTTATCATGTGTATTTAAAAACATGGACAAGTTTTGTTTGTTTGTTTTTGAGTCAGAGTCTCACTCTGTTGCCCTGGCTAGAGTGCCGTGGCATCAACCTAGCTCACAGAAACCTCAAACTCCTGGGCTCAAGTGATCCTACTGCCTCTGCCTCCTGAGTAGCTGGGACTACAGGCATGCACCACCATGCCCAGCTAATTTTTTCTATATATTTTTAGTTGGCCAATTAATTTCTTTCTATTTTTAGTAGAGGTGAGGTCTCACTCTTGATCAGGCTGGTTTTGAACTCCTGACCTTGAGCAATCTGCCCACCTCCGCCTCCCAGAGTGCTAGGATTATAGGCATGAGCCACCACGCCCGGCCTGATAACAGCTCCTTATGCTAAAACATTCCAAGCCTTTAGACAAAGCTTTATGTCTTTAACCAACTATAATCCAAAGAATCTTTAAACCCACCTATAACCTGTAAGCCCCCCCCTCCTTGGAGATGCCCCACCTTTTTGGGCCAAACCAATGTATGCCTCCCACATATTGATTGATGACTTTACCTGTAACCCCTGTCTCCCTGAAATGTATAAAAACCAAACTGTAACCCAGTCACATCGAGTACACTAGCTCAGGGCCTCTTGACAGTGGCTCTGAGTCATGGTCCTCAAATTTGGCTCAGAATAAATCTCTTTAAAATTATTTTGCAGAGTTTGGCTTTTTTCCGTTGACAGTTGAATACCTTGGGCTTTATCTAGCACCCTCTATTTCCATATTTATATGAAAGGTAATTTTTTACCTTTATGTTTTCATTACACAGGTAATATTTGAATATTCATAATGCAACCATTCAGAAATATGAGGCAAAACTTCAGGAACCCTTTTGTTTCCCCCAATTTACCCTCTCGCCATTTGGCATGTACATTTTTCTCTACCTCCTTTCTATTGCTTTTTCTTTTACCATAAATCGACTATACATATTGTTCTGTGTATTCTTTTGTAACTTATTGATATGGCCTAGAGATCATTCAAATTACATGTAGCTCACATTTTTAATAGCTTGTAACGTACCATAGTATAAATATACCATACTTCATGTAACCTTGCTTCCGTTGCTAGATATTTAGCTTGCTTTTAATTTTTTGCTATTAGAAACCTATGTCTTTGAACCTAAATCTTTGTACACATTGCTTTTTTGTTTGTTTGTTTAAGACAAGGTCTCTCTGTGCTGCCCAATCTGGAGTGCAGTGGCTGTTCATAAGCATGATTATGGCACACTACAGCCTAGAACTCTGGGCTCCAGCGATCCTCGTGCCTTGGCCTCCCCATTAGCTGGGATTACAGGTGCCACCATGCCTGGCTTGTGCACATTGCTTTTATTTTTTTAGAACCCAAGATGTAGAATTAGTAGATCAAAGAATGTGGGCATTGTAAATTGCCTCATAAAAGGCTTCACCAATGTACATTTCAACCAGAAATTTATTATTTTATTTTATTTTTAATTTTTTAGAGGCGGAGTCTTGCTCTCTTGCCCAGGCTGGAATGCAGGGGCACAATCAGAGTTGGCTGCAGCCTTGATCTCAGGGGCCTAAGACTCCGGCATCAGCCTCCTGAGTAGCTGGGACTACAGACGCGCACCACCATGCTGGCTTCGACCAGCAGTTTAAGAGAAGGCCTGTTTTTCCACATCCTTGCCAAACGTAGTATTATCAATCTCTGAAAACCTGTTTTAATGTAACAGGAAGTCATGTCGTACAAAAGAAGCCAGACATGAAAGAATACATACTTTATCAATGGTGTTAGCTATCAGAGACACTAGGGAACGTGTGGGTGCTTGAAATGTTCTCTGTCTTGATCTGGTGTGGTTACCTAGGTGTTATGTTAATATATTTTACATATGTGTAGATTCATCAAGCTATATACCTACAAGTAATATGCTTTACCATATCTACATTATACCTTAATAAAGATATTTTTAGGCCAGGCGTGGAGGCTCAGGCCTGTGAATCCTAGCACTCTGGGAGGCCGAGGCGGGAGGATTGCTCGAGGTCAGGAGTTCGAAGCCAGCCTAAGCAAGAGCAAGACACGTCTCTACTAAAAATAGAAAGAAATTAATTGGCCAACTAAAAACATATAGAAAAAATTAGCCGGGCATGGTAGCTCATGCCTGTAGTACCAGCTACTCGGGAGGCTGAGGCAGGAGGATCGCTTGAGCCCAGGAGTTTGAGGTTGCTGTAAGCTAGGCTGATGCCACAGCACTCTAGCTCGGGCAACAGAGTGAGACTCTGTGTAAAAAAAAAAAAAAAAGATATTTTTAAAGTCACTTTTTAAAGATTTTATTATAAAAATTTCAGACATACAGAAAAGTAGAAAGAATAATATATTTTATATCATCTCTATTAAATAATTGGGAGCATTTTCCCATATTTGTCTTATATATAAATATATTTATGTGCATATTGTGTATGTATGTGTGTATATAAAGACATCGTCACTTGTCATACCTGGTTTCTTCAGTATGTACTTCCAAAATAGAAAGGCATTTTCCTACACACCACAATACCATGATTACATCCAACACAAAAGGACAAGTCCTTAAAATCATATAATATCCACTCCACTAGCCTGAGCAAGAGCAAGACCCCATCTCTACTAAAAAAAAAAAAAAAAAATAGAAATTACCTGGACAACTAAAAATATATATAGAAAAAATTAGCCGGGCATGATGGCACATGCCTGTAATCCCAGGTACTCGGGAGGCTGAGGCAGGAGGATCGCTTGAGCCCAGGAGTTGGAGGTTGCTGTGAGCTAGGCTGACACCACAGCACTCTAGCCTGGGCAACATAGTGAGACTCTGACTCAAAAAACTAAAATAAATGAATAAGTAAATCATATAATATCCACTCCAAATCTCCTCACTTGTTTGTGTGCTTGTTTTTTCAAAACAAGACCCTTTAAATGACAATATATTGCATTTGCTTGTTGAATCTCTTAAGTCTTTTTAAAATCTAGATCAGAAGTTCTTAAACCTAGGAGTTACAATTCAAAGTTCAATCCATGAACTTAGATGGGAGAAAAATCACATTTTTATTACATTTTATTTTCACCAAACTCTAAAATTTAGCATTTTCCTTCACTACAAACGAAGGTAACAAACTACGATAGTATTAGCTGTGGCTTTGCCACCAACGGAAACCACAGGTGTTTTCATATCACACTGCAGTTATTGTAGGTATCTCAGAAATATTATTTACGTTCATCACAACTTTGACATTACTGAAGTTACTAGATCTGCTGATAGATCTTGTAATTTATGCATTAATAATTGAGTATGTACATTACCATATCATACTTTAAAATATTTTGTTGACTATATTTCAGTGTAATGGTTTTCCTTTATTATCCTATGTTTTTTATTTTATACATTTTAAAACATTCTGAGAAAAGAGTTCCCTGGCTTCATCAGACTGCCACTGGGGCTGGAGGAAGAGCCCTTGGCTCAAACACAGTCCGGCCCCCACACACGTACACGTCATTAGTAGTGGTATTACTACTTGTTCATGACATTTGCTTTTTAAAGAGTCTGACACTTTGGATTTGTCTGTTTGCTTGTGGTGTCTCTTAATTTGTCCTTCGTATTTCCTATAAATGTAGAGTTAGGTCTAAAGACTTGATTAGATCTAAGTGTTTTTTTTTTTTTTATTTCAGCATAATATTGGGGTACAAATGTTAAGGTTACATACATTGCTCTTGCCTTCTAGATCTAAGTGTTTTTGACAAGAATATTTTGAAGGCAATGCTACCTGCTTTCATTGCATTATGTCAGGAGGTACACACATGTCTGGTCGCCCTGTTATTAGTGACCTAAGTCTGATCACTATGCCAAGGAGATTAAGACACCTTTGTTTTTTGCATAATCAAATGGTTTTTGATTTTATGGAAACTTCTAAACATATGCAAAAGCAGTGTGATGAACTCTGGTGCATCCGTCACTCGGCTTCTACAGTTATTAACATGTGGCCAATCTTGTTTCATTGGTACCCCCTCCTCCCCCTCCCCCCAAAAATACATACACAAAAATTCCAGATATTATGTCTATTTCATTCATAAACAATTCAGTATATATCTCTAAAAGATAAAGGCCCTTTGAAAAAACACAGAACCATGATTGCATTTTTTTTTTTTCTGAAGACAGAGTCTCACTCTGTTGCCCGGGCTATAGTGCCGTGGCGTCAGCCTGGCTCACAGCAACCTCAAACTCCTGGGCTCAAGTGATCCTTCTGCCTCAGCCTCCCTAGTGACTGGGACTACAGGCATGTGCCACCATACTCGACTAATTTTTTCTATGTAATTTTAGTTGTACAATTAATTTCTTTCTATTTTTAGTAGAGACAGGGTCTTACTCTTGCTCAGGCTGGTTTCAAACTCCTGACTTTGAGCGATCCTCCCACCTTGGCCTCCCAGAGTGCTAGGATTACAGGCGTGAACCACCGCGCAAGGCCTCATGATTGCATTTAAAAGCAAATAATTCCTTAATATCTTGAAGTATCCGATCAGTGTTCAGATTCCCTGATTGCCTCATACTTATTTCTTTATGACTGATTCAAATCAGGATCCAAACAAGACCCACACATTGTATTTGACTGAGATGTCTCTGTCTCTCTCTCTCTTTTTCTTGCCATTTACTTGTTAAAGAAACTGGACCAAAGAGAATTAGCATACTTTCTTAAAATATTTCATTTACAGATTAATCAAACATAAAATCTTCAAATATGAGTTCCATGGGAGAATAAATGTGTTTAATTTAGTATCTCTCTGCGTTTTTTTAGTACAAGCAGTAATAAGTCATTAGTCAACATAATCAATCATCGGCCAACAGGAACAAGAAAATGTGTTTTAAGATTTGCTTTTTAAAATGTTACTTCTGAAGGCTCTGTGATCCTAACTTCCTCATGGGTGAGCCGAATGTAGGACCAAATCAAAACAAACTATTGCTTTTCATAAAGGCTTTTTGAGAATGAAGAGGATGGCAGTTACTTAATATAAGGTAGAACAAAATAAATCTGAAATCAAAATCATCTCCCAAGTGGGCTGCTGATGTGTTCGCATCCTGGGGTTGCCATAGCAACGTGTCACAGACTGAGCGGCTCAAACAACATTAAACGTATTGTTTCACGGTTTTAGAGGCTAGAAATCTCAGATAGAGGTGCTGATAGGGTTGGCTCCTTCTGAGGACAGTGAGAAGAATCTGCTCCACGCCTGTCCACTAGCCTCTGGCGGTTTGCTGGCAATCTTTGGTGCTCTTTAACTTGTGAAAGCATCGCCCCAATTTTTGCCTTCATCTTAACCTGGCATTCTCCCCGGTGTCCACATGTTTGCGTCTGGGTGTGCGTCTTTGTACAGATTTCCTCCTTTTTAAATAAAAATACCAGTACTGATGGATTAGGATCCCACCCTATTCCAGGACGACCTTATCTTCCCTAACTACTCTGCAACAGTGCTGTTTCCAAATCAGATCCCACTCTGAGTACTGGGGGGGTAGGGCTTTAACATGCGGATTTTGGAGGAACACGGATGTCAGGATGTCTGGCATTTCCATTGACCTCTCTTCAGTTGACCAGCTGGCTTTTTCTTTGGCCTGGAGCACTTCTCTGGAACAATTCCACCCACCTGCCGTCACCTGTCGAGAAAGTGCTCCTCTGTAATGACAGGTGTTTGGGGATCTTCGTTTCTGATGCCGTAAATTTTCGTGTTTTTGTTCCAAGGTCTGAAATTGTATTTTGAATCGAAAATTAGATAATAACATATGGTAATTGTGGAGCAGGTTAGACAGACAATCGCTGGGAATGACTGGAAATATGTAAGACAACATAAAATTTTGCCCAAAGAAAGTGAGGTTTTTAAGGAAGACATGAGGAAAAAGAGAATTATTTGTTTTGAGATGTGTTTTGAGACCTTAAAATGGCTGAGGGAAAAATTTTTGGTTTGAACCACTGACTTAAAAAATAAATAAATAAAAAGGATATAAAAAAGTCACAATAGCTACCCTATTGGCTCATCACTAAAACAATTTACAGGGGTTTAAAATATAGCAGAGCGGCTCTGCAAGGTAATCCTCAATATTACATGGCGTTAAGTAAAAAATAAACATTTCAATGTTTCAGCAATATTCATGAACTCTGCAATGTCATTAATTGTCATGTGATCTTGTCCCCTGACCTCTGGCTTTCAGCTGCCCTTCAAACCACCACTGGGTAGCAAACATTTTTCTGCACCAGATAGTCTCTTACTGTGAATCTTCAAGATGGAATTTTCTAGATTTATTGTACCCTTTGTTAAACTAGTTCAATCTCAGTAGTTTTTGCAGGTATTGGATTGTTTGAAGACAAGGAAGTTCGAATTGAAGTCAGTTATTACCGTTGACAAGAACTGAAACGCAATGCGAAAAGCAAAACTGGAGTCGCCCAACGTGGGGCTCGAACCCACGACCCTGGGATTAAGAGTCCCATGCTCTACCGACTGAGCTAGCCGGGCGGCCGGGAGCCGCAGCTTTTCTAGGTCTTTTCAAAGGAATGAGATTATTTTCGCCTGCTCGAGAGCGACGTTCTGCGTGAGACGACGTTTCCGTAATCTTTTTTGGTAAAGTTTTCCGAGACTTTCAACACGGTGTTGAGGCGTTTCGTTTCCGATTCCGCGCGCGCACACTCGTGGTGTAACGGCGATGCGCGAACGGCCCCTGGCGGTCGGCAGCGTCCGGGTCCCGGCGGCGCAGGGGACACGCGGGGACGGGGGTCGGGACACGCGGGGTCGGGACACGCGGGGTCGGGACACGCGGGGTCGGGACACGCGGGGACGGGGTCGGGACACGCGGGGTCGGGACACGCGGGGTCGGGACACGCGGGGACGGGGGTCGGGACACGCGGGGTCGGGACACGCGGGGACGGGGGTCGGGACATGCGGGTTCGGGACACGCGGGGTCGGGACACGCGGGGACGGGGGTCGGGACACGCGGGGACGGGGGTCGGGACAGGTGGGGATGAGGGGGCGGGTCACGCGGGCCCGAGAGAGGGCGGGACACGCCGGGTCGGGCCCCGGGGGGACGGGGGGGTC
>CAUYPO010145830.1:0-16768 GCA_963574435.1 Cheirogaleus major
CCAGTGCATATCTCGATCTGTAATTTGGGCCTGGTGCTTTAAGCATTGCAAACTGCCAAGGACCTATGGTTTCGCACGCGAGCCAAGGTTATCTGTTATGATGCAAACAGTATCAGATGTTGAAGGGCATCTCTTGTGCTATGTCTAGAGGAACAGATGCTGTTGACCCATGGAAAGTCACATAGGAGAAAGTAGCTGGGAAAGTAGCTGCGGGATGCTCACCAACTTTAACAGTATAAAAATAAAATGACTGGTGCTTACAGTGCTACAATCTTGTACCGTCTCTTGTGTCTATGTATTTCTTTCTGAGGCTGCAGTCTTGTACCTTCTCTTGTGTCTTTGTGTTTCTTTCTGGGGCTGCAGTCTTGTCTTTCGTGTTTCTGTGTGTTTTTGTCTGTGTCTTTCTGTGTTCATCACCCATCCTGCAATCAGGCCACGTCAAAGACTGCTTGCTATGGGCAGAGCTATTTCTCACACAGAAAGAGTGGAGAATAAGAAAATATAAAAATGTCTAGAATTCTTGATATATTTTGGTATAAATATCAGTAATGTGAACTTTCACAATGATTTGAAATTAGAATTTGTTAAATTTAAAAGCTTAAAGGTCATCACTTATAGTAATTTAAGACAAAATGAATCACATATTTTAAAATTATTTCTTTTTTATTTCTTTTTTTAAATTTTTTTTATTTCAGGAAATTATGGGGGTACAAACATTTTGGTTACATGTTATGACTTTGCCACATCCCAACCATGATTTGAGATGTGCCCTTCTCCCCCTACAATGCTCAGCGTGTCATTTAGTTGTGAGTTTACCCGCCCCAAGCCCCTACTCCTCAAAGAATATTACTACCGTGTGAGCACCTTAGTGTTGATCAGTCAGTGCCAGTTTGATGGCGAGTACATGTGGAGCCTATTCTTCCATTCTTGTGATACCTCACTTCGGAGGATGAGCTCAAGCTCTATCCAGGAAAATATAAGAGGTGCTAGATCAAAATTATTTTTTGTGATTGAGTAGTATTCCATTGTATACAGAGAGCTCCAAGTATTTCTGACTTTAATTCTGAATGTCTGATTTTAGTCATGAAAAGTTTTACTTTTCCCGACTCACATAAATATCTTATATAAAAGCTATTTTATAAAATGTTATTATTATAATTTGTTCATAGCTGTAAATTTTAAGTTAGAAGATTCTCATTCTAAACTCTGCCAAATTTATAGTATCTTTATCATATTTAACCTGTCATACTAGTAATATGACTTTTAAAAAATGAACATGTGGAAAGCACATCTGTCCTGGGAGTGACTTGAAAATGACTTTTAAATGTTAGTTTCTTCATCACATACAAGATAAAAGATGTTTGTCACTGAACATTTCTCTGAAGATTTTCCATAACATTACCACAGTCAAAGATTTTGTTAACTCATATGCATATTTTCACCATGTGATATAAAATCCTTTGGAGAATGTTCATTTTAGGTCCTATGGAGATAACACCTAAGTAAACTACCATCAAGTCTTCTGATTTTAAGTTTCATGATATCAAATAATAAAACTTTCAATTTACTTAAATACTTAACAATATATTTTAAATATTAAAACAATCATTATTGTTATGACACTGCCAATTTTTTCATTTTTATTTTATTTCAAGAAAAAATGAAAGTATGAACATTTTGGTTACATTTTATATTTTGCCTCTCCCTAGCAAGGGTTAGAGGTATGCCCTTCCCCTCCACAATGCTCACCACATCCTTCACATGTGGGTCTATGCTAATATATCTCCATCTTTATTCTTTATTCTCATAAACATAAGATCTTAAGTATTCTGATGAAATTTTGCATTACATTGTGATTTTTTGGCAACACTTGCCAATAATCATTGCATAATTCTTAATTTCCTACAAGTTTACAAAGTATAGAGATATATTTGATTAATAGATTGGTCTCAGTCTCAACTCCATGTCAAAATCTTTCTTTTGAGAGTATACTGGTGATTACTAGAGGCTAGGAGTGGAAGTACGGAGGGTGGGGAAAGGGACATGTTGGTCAAAAGGTACAGAATTCCAGTTGGACAGGAGGAATAAGCTTTAGAGATCTATGTCACAGCATGAAAACCACAGTTAGATAACCATTGTTAATAATAAAGTATTGTATATATATTTCAAAATTTCTAAAAGAGTAGAAAGTTCTTACCATGAACATAAATTGATGAGGTGATAGATAAGTTAGTTTGATAGATAAGTTAGTCTAGCCTTTCCCATACAAAGGAAATGAATATGCACAAAATTAAAGGAAATATATCTTGACAAAATCAGTATAGGTGAATGTTTGTCCAATGGGAGCCAGAGGATGTTCCATGACAGTAAACAGAAAAAGCCATATGCAAAGTGGAAACCATTTCCTACTCTAATATTTCACTACAGCAAAATATAAGATTTCACGAATAATTTGAAAACATGAAAACCAAAAAGTTTTCAAGTAGAACATGGGCATTTAAGTACTAATTAAATTTTGTGACAAATTAAATATATTTCAGTTTTATTTTTGTTACCAATATACATTTAAGAGCTATTCAGTAGTGTAAATTTTAATTATCTATAACTGAGTTGACCAGGGTTTGCTAAGAATCATTAAATTTGTATTATGCATAACTCAGCATCCTCATGAAATCACCTTGATTGCCTATTAAAGTTGACTTAGGCAATAATGACAAATCACAAATAGAATTTTACTTTAAATATTTTAAACTTTTAAAATGAATGAAGCCAAATATGCCTGATGGTAAATAATTTGAAAGAATTTGGATTCAATTTGGTGAAACCTTGAAAGTAGACAATATGGTTAATATTCTGGTAAAGCAATGCAAAACATTATGTTTCCTAAAATTAATATTTTCCTCAGAATTAGGCAAGTACTCTCTTTTTCATAAAATTAGTTCAGGTTAAAAAATATTTTTAAAAACTCACAATGGCATCATGGAATTTATTTAATCAATGCTAACTTATTAGCCTTCACAACTGGTTATTTTACATCTCTTCGTGTTTTATCAGTGTCTTTTTAGACATTGATAAAAGAATTCTAAGAATTAGAACTTTTCCAAATTTATTTTTTCTCTTCAACTCGATTTATCTATTCTGCTCTACATCATACCATGGGATTTTACCCTATAAGGGAGTTTGGATCTAAACAAATGTATACATGTATTTTTGTCCAATATGACATAAACTTTTTTTGGTAAAGATTTTCCCCCACCAACAGCAAACTATGAAGATAAATCTTACTCTTCAGAGAGCATTTAGTATCTTGTTTTTCCCTTCAGTCTCAATGTGCTTATGTTTTATTCTCTCAGTTTTCTTTCAGTTTTTCAAATGTACCTCACTCTTTCCGGTGTGCCAAGACTGCGATTCCTTTTCCCTCTTCCAGTGATGGAGCATGCCTTAAAGAAAGTACAGGGTACAAAGAGAAACTTGCTATGAAATATTAAGGAACTTTGACATCTATTGAATTGTGGAGGAAGAGGAGACACCAATATTCAGTTTTAAATATTAGGCTAATTCTTCTCCCATGTAAAATATATAATTAACCCTATTACACCTTAAAAAGTCAGACATTTTTTAATTTTTAATTTTAAAATCTAAACAATTTACAAGTTAACAGGTCATTATTAATTTTAATATGAATGCTTAGTGTGTTGATTTATTTAACCCTAAAACCATTGTTTTTTTTAATTTAGGCAAATACTTTAATAAACCTAGATGATAACATTAATTTAACCATTCATAGTTATTAAAATGATGAAAGCAGTACTTTTGTAAATATTACTACATTTTATTATAATTAAATTTGTACTAGTCACATTTTGTACTACCATTAAAGCTCTGAGATAGCTTTATATTAACAGAAATTTGCTTACCTTTAATATTTGACTGATATTGTACAACGACTTATTGAAAGAGTAAAGCAAAAAATATTCAACACATGTTGATTTAATATAACATTGACCTATTTTTAAAATGACTGGTGTACCAAAACTAGAATTAAAAAGCTATACTTATTTAAGCATTTAATATACTTAATGGCATTAAAGATTCAAAATCTAAATAAATTATCTTTATTATATCTCAAATATTATTCAAACTAAATTAGTAATATGTTTCTCACTGTTCCATAAATTAAAAGTCAGAGGTATGATTAGATAGCATACAATATTTTGGTTAATAATTTTACTTTTTTATTTATTTACATTTTTTACTATAAAATTGGCATCTATTGTTATTTATTTCAAAAAGTTTAGGGTGTACACTTGTTTTTTGTTATGTGGATAAATTGTATAATGCTGAAGACAGGGCTTTCAGTGTACCCATCACCAGAATGGTATACATTGTATTCAATAAGTAGAAATTTTTTTCATAATATTATGAGGGTACAAGGTTTTGATTACATGTTATGCTTTAGTGCTGTTTGAGTCAAAGTTATAAGTATGCCCATCACCAGGGTAGCATGATTTGTAACTGTTAAGTATAAATTTCCCTGTCCCCTTCTCCCCTTTCCCACCTACATGGTTTCTGTTGAGCTTTACTACCTTATGTGCACATGGGTATTGATTAATTAGTTTCAATTTAATTGTGAGTCCATGGGGTGTTTTTTTTTTTTTCCATTCTTGTGATACTTTGCTTAGAGGAATGGTCTCTAGTTACATCAAGGTTGTTACAAAAGGTACTAGTTCACCAATTTTTATGGCTGCATAGTACTCTATGGTATACATATACCATATTTTATTAATCCACTCATGGATTGATGGGCACTTGGGTTGATTCCAAGTCTTTGCAACTGTAAGTTGTGCTGCAATAAACATTCAAACACAAGTGTCTTTTTGATAAAATAACTTTTTTTCCTTTCAGTAAATATCTAATAGTGGGATTGCTGCATCATATGGTAGGTCTACTTTTAGTTCTTTGAGGTATTGCTATACTATTTTCCATAGAGGTTGTACCAGTTTGCAGTCCCACCAACAGTATATAAGTGTTCCTTTTTCTCCACATCCACGCCAGCATCTGTTGTTTAGGGACTTTTTAATAAAAACCATTCTCATTGCAGTTAGCCAATATCTCATGGTGGTTTTGATTTGTATTTTCCTGATGATTAGAACTTCGAGCATGTTTTCATATGTTTATTGGCCATTAGTCTATCTTCTTTTGAAAAGCTTCTGTTCATGTCTTCATGAAAAGTGTTCGTGCCCACTTTTTATGGGGTTGTTTGATTTTTTTCTTGATGATTTGAGTTCTTCATAGATTCTGGTTATTAGCCCTTTATCTAGTGTATAACATGCAAATATTTTCTCCCATTCTGTATGTTGTCTATTCACTCTATTCGTTGTTTCCTTGGCTGTACAGAACCTTTTTAGTTTAATCAAGCCCCATTTGTTAATTTTTGTTGTTGCTGTGATTGCCTTTGGGGTCTTCTTCATACATTTTTTTGCCTAGCCCAATATCTATAAGATTTTTTCCAACATTTTCTTCTAGAATTCTGAGAGTTTCATCTCTTAGAATTAAGTCTGTTAGCCACAATGCATTACTTTTTATGTGTGGTGGGAGGTGTGGATCCTGTTTCTGTCTTCTACATGTGGCTATCCAATTTTCCCAGTACTATTTACTGAATAGGGATTATTTTCACCAGTATATGTTTTTGTCTGCTTTGTCGAAGATCAGATGGTTATATGAGGATAGTTTTATATCTAAGTTCACTGTCTGATTCATAGGTCTATGTCCCTGTTTTGTGCCAAGTCCATGCTGTTTTGGTTACTATAGCCTTGAAGTCTGACAAAGTAATGCCTCCCTGTTTGTTCTTATTGCTTAAGGCTGCTATGGCTATTCATGGTCTTTCCTGGTTCCATACAAAGCACAGAAATATTTTTCCTAGATCTGTGAAGCATGATGTTGGTATTTAATAGAGGTTGCATTGAATCTGTAGATCACTTTGGGTAGTATAGACATTTTAACAATGTTGATTCTACTGATTCGAACATGGTATGTTTTTCTTCTCTTTACACCCTCTGCAATTTCTTTCCTTAGTGTTTTGCAGTGTAGACCTTATAGAGGTTTTTCATCTCCTTAGTTAAATATATTCCTAAGTATTTTATTTTCTTTTTTGCTATTGTGAAAGCTACTGGCTCTTTGATTTGATTCTCTGCTTGACTGTTGGTGTATATGAATGCTACTGATTTGTGTGCACTGATTTTGTAACCTGAAACTTTGCTGAATTTGCTTATCAATACTTGTAGTCTCTAGGCACAGTCTTTGGGGTTTTCTAGATAAAAGATCATATGCTGACAAGCAAAGACAGAGAGTTTCATCTCATCTTTCCACATTTGGATACACTTGATTTCCTTCCCTTGTCTGATTGTTCTGGTTAGGACTTCCAGCACTATGTTGAATAGAAGTGGACAACCTTGTCTGGTTCCAGTTCTAAGCAGAAATGCTTTCAATTTTTCCCCATTCAGTATGATGTTGGCTGTGGGTTTGTCATATATGACTTTTATAATTTTGAGAGAAATACCATCTCTGTCTGGTAGATTTTTAACCCTTACCTCCCTCCCATCTTCCCTCTTCTTAGTTTCCAATATCCATTACTGCTCTTAATTGACCATATATATCCTTATGACAAAACAATTCACAATGGCAAAGATATGGAATCAACTTAAGTGCCCATCAACTGATGAATGGATAAAAAAATGTGGAATATCTAATATATACCATGGAGTACTTTTCATCCGCAAAGAGGAATAAAACAATGTCTTTTCTAGCAACTTAGATGATATTGGAGACTGGCATTTTAAGTGAAGTATCCCACAAATGGAAAAGCAGATACCACATGTTCTCTCTTTTAAGTGGGAGCTAGGCTAACAATTTTATTTATAATAAATTATAATAATGTTAAAATAGTAATAAATGATATATATAATCTACAAATTAAATATCAGATAGATTATAATTAATGAATTTATGTGTATATATGTGCATATGTACATATATACACATTGTACACATGAATACATAAACATACATATGGGTGTGTATGTACATATACATATATACATGTATATACAAACACACAGTGGTAAAGGAACATATAGAAGCATTATTATTAAATAGTATGCACACACATACGTGTGCATATATGATGACATTCAATGTATACTCATCTGCTAGAGGCAACTTCTTCAGAGTACAGAAAGTAACTACCTGTTTTCTATCTTCTCCACCCCCAACCACCACTACACATTCACACAATGTCATACAGTATAATGCATGCCATATCTACCCTGAATTTCTTTAATAGCCACCTACAAGACTACTTGCCTCCACTGCTACTGTCACCATATAATTTAATATCTAAACCATGACTCTTTTGAGAGTAAATGAGAATATTATTAATAATTACACAATGTATAAAAGAAAAGCATTAGCAGAAATCAAGATTTTTAAAGAAAAATCTTTAGATTGAAGAAATAAAGAACATAACATAAAAAATTATTCTTGAGAGATGTTCTATGTGTAAAAAAGTAAAATTAAATAGGAGTCCATAATCTGAGAGGCTTGACTACAACCACCTAAATATCACTTTCTTGTCCTCCATTGCCAACTCTGAATTTCTTGATTTTCTTGATCCAGACAGCTGCTGAGATCTCTGGAAAATAGGTATTGATAACATACTTAACTCATTTGAGATCACATTTATAGAACTGAATTAATACACTATCCCCTGGGGCTTATAAAATCAATAGTAGAGTGTCTTTGGAACCGTGAGTATGGAATAAATGGGAAATAGATGCCCCGAGTAGTATCTGACATTTGTCAGATATGTATCTCAAAGAGTGATTTTAATGTCAACTCTGTATGATTATGTCTGAGCTTTGTAATTCATAAATGCCAGGGAGAGCTGATTGGGGGTCTGGGACTTCAATTCTATTGAAGTAGGAAAGTGTCAGGAGATGAAAGATCATAATTGTCTCATGTAGATCTCTTTGAAGAGGACTGATAGTTGACCCTTATACCCTAAGTCCATAGGGCAGGGATAATTATGCTTTTCATCAACTGCAGTAATACTGCTAATAGGAATATTTTAATGATAACCAAACTTCTTGAAGTGATCCAAAAAGAGGAGAATCAATTTGCACAATCAGAACACAGTTAATGCATTTACAGAAAAAGTAAGAAGAATATCTAGTGGGGAGGTCTATAAAAATAAGAGTTCTTAAAAAATTTAATATTTCCTGAAGTTAAAAGCATAATTTATGAACTTAAAAAGCAGAGTAAATATTAAAACAGAAAATAATGTGTTTTGGTATTAAAGTGGTGATCTGAAAATAGAACTATAAAAATTACCTTGAATAATAAAAGATAAGAAACTTTGAGGTATTAACATATAGATAGATTATTCTGAAAGAGAAAGATGGTACTAATAGAATAAAGACAAAAATTCATACTAAAAGAGAGAGAGAATAAAATGACTTAGAAATGACAGTGAAGAGTAAGGAATGCATAAACGGAACTAGTGGCAAAATAGGTATATGGGATAAAATAACCTCTACTTAAGATAGCTGCAGAAAAGGAAAAAGTTGAAAAACAACATCCTTGGGGGAACATTTGATTTCAGGAATAACAAAGATTCACATAAAACTTGAAAGAACATTGTTAAAGTTATAAGGTATTGTGCTGATGACAAACCAAAAGTGCAATGAGGCAGTGCAAATGATTGTTGAAGTGGGTGAGGAGATATGATTGGTCTTTTCCATATGTTAGATTTCCACAAATATGGAACAATATTAGAAGAGAGATGTTCTTGGATTCTTGGGTTCCTTTATGTGACTAATATTTACAGAAATGTGTGGAATTATAGCATTAGCAAATGATACCTTGTTGGTGTTGAGACTGGTGGAATGTGCTATGGCACTTACACATGGACTCACACATACTAGAAATACTGGGTACATAAATATATTCCTGTGTTTCCCTGTCACTGTTATATAAGTAGATATACATACACAAACACAAAATAATAGTATTTACACATTTTCTATAATGGTTATATATGCCAACAATAAATATTATTAATATAATCACCATTATTATTTTACTACTAATAAATTATATTTATATGGTTTTATATGCATATAGTTTTATGAATTTGTTTGGAGTTCAAGAGTAATGTGCCTTATTATAAGAAACAAATCACTGAGTGATATTTGATTGAGTCACACATGAATTTCACATATTTACATGTCTAATTTTCAAAATACAAAGAGAATAATTTAAAATTGTAAAATTAACTTATTAAAATTATTTTGATTATATAATACTCTCCATTATAAATAATACAAATTTTAATTTGAGGCATATTATGTGGACAATATACAAATATGCACATACTTGTCACCTCTTAGCTTATAGTTTCTATAGCTGAAATATAAACTTCATAATTAGTTACAAGTGTTCATCCAAGTAACTTAAGATAGCATTTCTCTTTAAATATAGTTCCAGACTTATCTATCATGAAAATTGTTTTAAGCACTTTCCTACTTTCTTGTGCTTTTAGCTATGGACAAAATTTCATCTTGTTAAAGATGATGCTTATATGTTTCTTATTTGTGAATGGTATGACAATTCAATCTCAAATGCACATATTCCTAAAGCTCTCTAAATGTCTTATATACCATACTTTTCTATTTACTGATATAATAAAAACAAGAAAAAAGACAACCTGTTAAACCTCAGGCTTATAAATATTTTTTGTGTCATATCTATGCTGTGTGTGCATATGTGTGTGCATATCAGTGTGCATATTACTATATAGGCCAAGAATTATAGTCAAACATTTCTGTTAGTTATTAAATAATCACATAACTGTTACCAGATATGAAGACTGATAAATATTCATGTATGGTAACTGAAAGAAAGCCCATCAAAATATTAGGATCAGAAATATTTATGCAAGTTAAAGTCATATTTTTAGTGAATAAATGTACATTAAATGTAGCTTAAGCTGACAAGTTATTAGTAGCTTATAATAGATAATTGCCACATCTGAATATGTTGTTTTAATTCTTTGAGTATTGATAACACAGTGTGATATACTCACTGAATGAAAGGCTCCAGTTTATGGGAAGTATTAATATAATTTCTACTTTATCCATGGAGATATATTTTACTGGAATAAAGCAAAAATATTTGAAACAAATGGAAAATCACATTTTTTCCTGCTTTTCCATAAATACTGACATCACCAAATTGCATTTTATAATGATTAGAGTAAATACTAATAGGCAAACTACAGAATGGGTGAAAATATTGGCATGCTATATATCCAACAAAGAGCTGATAACTAGAATCTATAAAGAACTCAGGAAAATCAGCAAGAAAAAATCAAACAACCCCATTAAAAAATGGGCAAAAGACATGAACAGAAACTTTTCAAAAGAAGCCAGACTAATGGCCAACAAACATGAAAAAATGCTGAACATCTCTAATCATCAGGGAAATGCAAATCAAAACCACAATGAAATATCACTTAACTCCAGTGAGAATGGTTTTTATCAAAGGGTCCCAAAACAACAAATGTTGGGATGGATGTAGAGAGATAGGAATACTTACACGCTGCTTGTAGGACAGCAAACTAGTATTAATACAACCTCTATGGAAAAAAGTTTACCCAAAAAAGTAAAAGTAGAGTTAACATTTGATTCAGCAATCCCACTACTGGGTATTCACCCCCCCAGGCCCCGCAAAAAAAAAAAAAAAAAAAAAAAGGTACTCTATAAAAAGGACACCTGGGAGCTGACAAGATGGTGGATGAGAAAAACTGCCAGGCAGAGTGTCTCTGCAAAAAACACAGATTTTAGAAGAAAGTGAAAAGAATAAACAAGTAGACAAACTTATAGTGGATGAGGGTCGGAAGGAAGGGTATCTGATACTACAGGAGACTCCATGGAAAGAAGTTACAGAGGAGAATGGAAGGAGAAAGGCCCCCCAAGAGGCTTAGGGACCAGCAACAAGGGTAGGTGGAGCAGTTGACTTTCCCCTCCCTTGCATCTCGGACTGCTGGTGGGCTCCCAGGTGGTTGGAGAGACCTGCTAACACCAACCAAGAGACGGCTGCTGCCAGTGAGTAGTGAGCCTCTTGTGGATAGGGCATCAGTCTCCCAACTCCCTCAGGGCACCTCCCCAGGCACAGACTCTAGCCAATCAGCAGGCACCATATTGCTCCATTCTCCCCTCCCCCGTCCCTATTCATGGCTGCCGAGAGAGACAATTTAGCCACCACCCAGAGGAATCTCCAGGGAATGGGATCTTTCCTTTTGGGGCCCTGCAGAAAACTGAGGGGTACTCAGACTGTGAGCTCCCTACCCACCAGCACTCCTAGGTGCTGCTGGCCTGGAGACTCCAGGAGAACAGGGCAGATCCTGAGGCAGAGAGACATTGATCCAGCTAGGGCACCCCGTGGGTGACTTAGGACTGGCACTCCTCTCCCTGGTGCAGTCAAGGATCAAACTCTGGGGCCTAGGGGTCAGAACTGCAGACCAGATCCCATACACCCAGCTCTTGATCGGTCTTGATGACATTGCCAAGGGCACAGAAGGGATATTTATGAAAGAGCCTACTAAGATGTGTGTGCCTTCAGGGGCAGGCCAGCATGCTTGAGGGGCAACCCTCTTCCCACAGGAATGCCATGTGCCCAGCCCAGACTTTAGTCTTGCACAGGGAACCTTCTGGCCCGCATCACAGCCAGAGGAGACACACTGGCGAGAGGTCCTGCCTGCTGGCAGAGGACCAGGAGAAGTCACAGAGGAGGGAAGGGTGGAAATGAGTGAGGCTTGCTCCAGACTGCAGGATTCAGACAGCCCAAGCCCCGCACACAGACTTTTTGGCCGAATTGGGCATCACAGCCCCTCAATGACAGCTTTGCTCAGAAGCAGAGAATAGACTTTTGACCCATGCTAACAGTATTTGTGATGCTTGAGGGCAGGCTTACCCAACCCAGCTCCAACCAGACCTGCCCACACTGAGGTGGAGAATAAAGACACATTTGGAAGTCCTAGGGCCCCATCCACCACGTAAGGCACAAGAGTGACTCTCCAGAGGAATAAGAGCTGGTTACAGGATTCACAAACAACACTGAAGCCTGCTCCTCCAAGCAACCACCACCTACTGACGGGGAGGTCATTCTGCACATCCTTTTACTACATCTACTGACTCATCATACAGGGTGTGGTCGAATCTCACCCAGAAATACCACATACTGGTTCAGAGACTAAACATGGCATGTCATTATACAAACAAAAATCTAAAGGCAAGAAGCAACAACTGATACAGATGGGAAGGAATCAGCAAAAGAACTCTGGAAGTATGAATAATCAAATGGAAAGCACACCCCCAAAGAGGAACACCAGCTGTCTAGAAATGGACATTAACCAAAGTCAGAACACTAAAATGACAGAAGCATTTCGAACATGGATTGTAAGAAAACCCAATAACATGCACACACACACAAAAAAAAGTGTAACCAACACAAATAAAACACACACAAAAAATAGAGGACCCAGAAGATAAATTCACTAAAGAAATTGAAATATTAAAGAAAAATCAAACAGAACACCTGGAAATGAAAAATCTATTCAGGGAACTACAAAACACAGTGGAAAGCCTCAAGAACAGGGTAGATCAAGCAGAAGAAAGAATCTCTGAGATTGAAGATAACACCTTCCAATTAAATAAATCAGGCACAGAGAGAGAGCAGAGAAATAAGAGAAAAGAGCAAAGCCTACAAGAAATGTGGGATTATGTGAAGAAACCTAACATGAGGGTTATAGAGATTCACAAAGGAGAAAAAGAAAACATTCAAGGGTTGGATAAGTTATTTGAAGATATAATACAGGAAAATTTCTGTGGCCTTGCTAAAAATCTAGACATCCAAGTACAAGAAGCTCAAAGGAACCCTGGGAGATTCAATGCAAACAGGAAAACACCATAGCATGCAGTCATCAGACTGACCAAAATATCAACTAAAGAGGCTCTTCTACAAGCTGTAAGGTGAAAAAAGCAAGTAACATACAAATGAAAGCCATCCGAATAACACCAGACTTCTCAACTCAAACCTTACAAGCAAGGAGAGACTAGGGTCCCATTCTCACTCTTCTGAAAGAGAATAATGCCCAGCCTAGAATCTTATACCCTGTAAAATTAAGTTTTGTATATGAAGGAGAAATAAAGATATTCTCAGATAAGCAAAGACTGAGGGAGTTCACCAAGACAAGACCAGCCCTCCAAGAAGTACTCAAAACAGTATTATACACGGATCAGGACAATAAACACAAATGTAAAACCACTCAAAAGCTAAACATCAAGGCCAGATATCACAATGCCTCAAGAGAGAAAACAAAGCAACAAAGTTCAACCCAACAGACTGAACAGGTATCTGTCCTACCTATAAGTTCTCTCAATAAATGTAAATGGCTTGAACTCCGCACTTGAGACATAGGCTGGCCGAATGCATAAAAAAACACAAGCTAAGTATCTGCTGTCTTCAGAAAAGGCATGTAACCTGCAAGGATGCATTTAGACTAAAAGTAAAGAGATGGAAAACAATACGTCAAGCAAATTGAAGCCAAAAGAAGGCTGGTGTGGTGGTTTTGATTTCAGATAACTTCGTTTTTAAATAAACAAATGAAATGAAAGACAAAGAAGGTCACTATATAATGGTGAAGGGCACAGTTCAACAAGAAGACATAACAATTCTAAATATGTATGCACCCAACTTAGGTGCACCCGGATTCATAAAGCAAACTCTACTTGATCTAAACAAATTGATAAACAAAAACACCATAAAAATTGGAGACTTCAACACCCCACTGACAGCACAGGACAGATCCTCCAAACAGAAAATTAAAAATGAAATAATGGACTTAAACATAACTCTAGAACAAATGAGCCTTACTGACATTTATAGGACATTCTATTCAAAACCCACATTCTATCTCATCAGCTCATGGGTCATTCTCTAAGATTGACCATATCCTAAGAAACAAAACATGTCTCAAAAATTTTTTAAAAATAGAAATTATACCATGTATCTTTTCAGATCACACTGGAATAAAATTAGAAATCAACCCTAATGGAAATTCTCATTTCTACATATAGTCATGGAAACTAAACAATCTTCTGCTGAATGATTACTTCATAAATGAGGAAATCAATATAAAAATCAAAAGATTCTTTGAACTAAATGACAAAGGAGACATAAGTTATCAAAATCTATGGGACACAGCTAAAGCAGTCCTGAGAAGAAAATTTATTTTCATAAATGCCTATATCCAAAAGTCAGAAAGATCTCAAATAGACAACCTAATGAATCCACTCAAAGACATAGAAAAAGAAGGACAGACCAACCCAAAACCCACCAGAAGAAGTGAAATCAATAAGATCAAATCAGAACTAAATGAAATTGGCAACAGAGAAACTATATGGAAGATTAATAGGACCAAAAATTTCATTCTTTGAAAAAATAAATAAAATTCACATGCCTTTGGCTAGACTAACAAAAAGCTAGACTAAGGACTAATAAGCTCCATCAGGAACAAGAAAGGAGAAATTACAACTGATGCCACAGAGATACAAGATATATTATGAATACTATAAAAAACTTTATGCACACAAACTGGAAAATGTGGAGGAAATGGACAAATTCTTAGAAACACAAAGCCTCCCTAGGCTCAACCAGGAAGAAATAGAATACCTGAACATATTAATATCAACTACTGAAATTGAAACAGGAATAAAAATTCTTCCTAAAAAGAAAAGTCTTGGACCAGTTGGTTTCACACTCCAATTTTACTACATCTACAAAGAAGATCTGATGCCTCTCCTGCAGAAATTATTCCACAACATGGAGAAGGATGGAATCCTCCCCAAAACATTTTATGAAGCGAACATAACCCTGATATCAAAACCAGTAAAGGATGCAAGACAAAAAGAAAGCTACAGGCCACTATCCCTTATGAATATAGATGCAAAAATTCTCAATAAAATCCTAGCTAACTGAATCCAGGTGTTCATCAAGAAAATAGTCCATCATGACCAAGTGGAATTCATCCCAGGGATGCAGGGATGGTTCAACATATATAAATCTATAAATGTAATCCACCACATAAACAGAAGCAAAAACAAAGACCACATGATCCTCTCAATAGACAAACAAAAAGCATTTCACAAAATTCAACACCCTATTATGATAAGAACACTTAACAAAATAGGCATAGAATGGGGCTTACCTAAAAATAATACAAGCCATATATGACAAACCCACAGCCAACTTCATACTGAATGGGGAAAAATTGAAAGCATTCCCACTTAGAACTGGAAAATGGCAGGCTTCCCACTATCTCCACTTCTATTCAACATAGTGCTGGAAGTCCTTCTTATAGCAATCAGACAAGAAAGTGTAATTGAGGGTGTCCAAATTGTGGCAGAAGATATCAAACTCTCACTCTTTGCTGATGATATTATATTATATCTGGAAAACCCCAAGGATTCAACCAACACACTCCTTGAATTGACAAATGAATTCAGTAAAGTCTCAGGATACAAAATCAGTACATACAAATCAGAGGCATTCATTTACGCCAATAACGGTCAAACTGAGAACTGAATCAAAGACTCAATTCCCTTCAAAATAGCAACAAAGTAAATAGAGCACCTGGGAATATATTTAACTAAGGAGGTAAAAGACCTACAGGGAGAACTATGAAACACTGAGGAAGGAAATAGCAGAGGATGTAAACAGGTGGAAGAATGTACTGTGCTCATGGGTCAGCAGAATCAACATTGTTAAAATGTCTATACTCCCCAAATTGATCAACAGAGTCAATGCAATCTTTATTACAATACCATCATAATTTTTCACAGATATAAAAAAAATAATTTTATGCTTTGGATAGAATCAGAGAAGACCCCGTATAGCAAAAGTAATCCTAGGCAATAAAAACAAAATTGTAGATATCAATTTACCAGACTTCAAACTGTACTACAAGCCTATCGTAAATAAAACATCTTGGGAATGGCACAAGATTAGGGACATTGAGCAGTGGAACACAATAGAGAACACAGATACAAATGCATCCTCATATAGTCATCTAATCTTAGACAAAGCAGACAAAAACATATACTGGAGAAAAGAATCTTTATTCAATAAATGGTTTTTGGAAAACTGGATAGCCACATGTAGAAGACTGAAACATGATCCACATCTTTCACCTCTCACAGAAATCAATTCACAATGGATAACAGACTTAAACTTAAGGATGTGAAACTATTAGAATTCTAGAGGAAAACATTGCAAATACTCTTCTAGACTCTTGGCCAAGCAAAGAATTTATGAAGAAGACCCCAAAGGCAATCACGGCAACAACAAAAATAAATAAATGGGACCTGATCAAATTAAAAAGCTTCTATACAGCCAAGAAACTGTCAAGAGAGCAAACAGACAACCCACAGAATGGGAGAAAATTTTCGCAAGCTACACATCTGATAAAGAGCTGATAACTAGAATCTATTTAGAACTCAGGAAATTTGGCAAGGAAAAATCAAACAACCCTATCAAAAAGTGGGCAAAGGACATGAACAGAAATTTTTCAAAAGAAGACAGAATAATGGCCAACAAACATATGAAAATATGCTCAACATCTCTAATCATCAGGGAAATGCAAATCAAAACT
>CAUYPO010145834.1:0-15535 GCA_963574435.1 Cheirogaleus major
TCATCAGGGAGTTCGGGGTGGGGGGAGACCCACATCCTTCGGATATGGCGAACATTGTGGAGGGGAAGGGAATACCTCTAACCCTTCTTAGGGAGAGGCAAAGAAATATAATGTAACCAAAATGTCAAAAAAAAAAAAAAAAGAATCTTTTATCAGGTGGTGGGCAGGTGGGGGGGGAGGGGAAGACTGTATACTTACATAAGGGGTGTGACACGAACCTCCAGGGGGTTGACATGCTTGGAGGACTGGTGGGGGGGTTAAGGGGGGGAGGGTTGGCAGGGGCAATGTATGTAATCCTAACAATATTTGTACCCCCACAATATAATGAAATAAAAAATAAAAAAAAGACTCAGTGTCATTCTCTGGAAGTTCCAGGCACCATTTCCAGACACAACAACATGCAGAGACAGGAAAATACAAAATTTGTGTTGTATTCCTTTAAGATAGATGACATGTGAAACAATAATAAAAATGAGTTTTATAATAGGTATTTAAACATTAAAATATACACCTAGAAATATATAAAAATTAAAGAGTATTACATATATATGTGCACTTTGAACCCACATGTACATCCCTTTATGTAATACTGTAAGAAGTTAAAATGAAAATACAATCATCATTTACAGAGATAGAGGAGGTTTTCTCTGCCTTAGTATCTTTATTAGCAGTAGAGAATCTTTCCCAATGATTTCTTAGCAGGCCTTCCCAATCTACTGACCAGAATTGAGTCACATGACTTTGCTAAATCCACCACAGAGGAGAGAATGGGACCTTTTTGACTGAGACCAATCAGAGAAGATACCTAGAATCTTGGTGGCAGTCACCTCCCCTGCAGGGACATGAATGAATAGCTAAATAAAATTGTTGTGTTGTGTTGTTTTGTTTTTAAGGAAGAAAAATAGGGAGATGATTGGGTAGGTAACTAACTCGTTTCTTTAGCAATAACAAAACATCTACCCATGTGTTTAATGAAGCTAACAGAGTTTATTAAACCAGCGAGACTGTCTTAGATTTATGGCATCAAATGAGCATAAAAATGTGCCAGAGGTAGGTTCCAGAGTAATATCCTAGGTCAAGGTTTTATGGTTTACAAAATACTAGATAAGTAGTACCTTTATGCTTTTTGTTCTTTGACAAACTATTAGTTTGAATTTAACAAATGAGAAGCCAAGAAAGGCTCCACATTAAAGATAGTGCAATGGAGTTTTATTCTAAAGCTAATGTTATAACATGTAATAGGTGATATAAGGCAGCATAGACTAACACCAAGAACACCATGTTTTAAACATTAGACTATATCAAGAGAAACATTATGTAAAACTTAGCTGAGAAAGTGGTAATAGCATTGCAGAGAAGCAGAGTTTTTCTGTATGTATGTGTCTGGGAAGTCCTAAGGATAAGACTTATGAAAAATGAAACATGGAAATGAAAGAGAAAAGTGTTAAGAATGATGTAATGGTACCCAAATTATACTAGGACAACCTCAATTAATACCAATAACAGTAAATAAAGTAAGATATTCAGGGGAAAAACATGTTTGACATACATTTTTGAGGGTATTGATGAGATATCCTTGAGGCCACCTTTAATATGTAAACATAAATATGCATCTGAAGCACAGAAAATGTTAAATCAAGAGTTATTGCCAAAGCAGTCATAGCTGAAGATATGGGAGATCATTTGGAGAAAATATATGGCATGTAGATAAAAGATCTACTCTGTAGGTTTTTACAGCTTTGTCTTTTTTTTTCTTCAATCTTCCCTCATGCCACTAAACACAGAGGACTAACGTCAGTCAGTTGTTGGATTCCAGAAATCACATCTTTCTGAGACTTCATGATCTTTGCAGACAAAAAAAATATATGGCAACATTAATAATATTAATTCATACTATCTCTGAAATAGGAGATGGTATGTCTTCAAGACAAACAAATGCATCTGTTTGCTTCAAGAACTGTGTAGCATCTATTTTATATGCTTGAGTGTTGCTTATCCTTTGGTCTCATGTTCTAAAAGTTGCTCAATATATGACTTTACTTCAAGTGATGTAAAGCTGAATCCTTACATGAGAATTATTTCATTGTGCAATAATGTTACCTAGATATTTTTAATAACACACTTCTTAAAAAATAATATTTTAGTCAGAACAGAATACAGATATTGTGTGGTAAAAAAAGTAAAATGCCAAATGTTTATCACATTACATTTTCTGAACCATTTGCCAAATATATTTGCTTATGCTACAGAATGTTATAGTATTCCTCTAAGACAGATAACATGTGGGAAACAATTTTATAGTAGTTATGTTATAAGATAAAAGTTGTAGCTAGGAATACATGAAAATAAAATATAAGGAATGAGTTCAACCTATGTGTGAATAAATGTGTAAAAGCTGTATCAATAAAATCACATATGTATAAATTTTTATCAAATATATGAATCAGATGGAGTGAAAATGCAATCTGTTCTCATAATTTTCTGTCACATGTAAACAAAAATGTTTGGATACAAGTTTAATCTAATTATTAAAAATCTAAAATTTATTCAAATGATCTGAAGCAGAAAAAAATGGTCACTTTGTAAATATTAGTTGGCAAATCCCACATTGTCATTTTGGGATTGAATGGAGACCTAAAGAAAATATGAGATTTTCTAAAGAAGAAGAGGTATTGATATGCTTCAGAGATGACTCTGAGAAAAGAGCTTATGAATGGGGCAGAAGGGTGAGTTCGTGAGGCTAAAATAAGGAAATTTGGTTGCAATTAAGAGACTGGAATAAACAGAGAATAAGAAGAGGATATGGAGAAAAGTGGGTTCCAGGCCATGTAGGGCTTTACCTTATCAATTGATGTTGGTTTTTATTTGAAGTGCATTAGGAAGTCACTAAAATACTTTAAGCCGAAGGGTAGTGTGGTAAGACTTGCATTCAGAAGACATTATCTGTTTGCTAGAGAAGTAATCCAAGAGAGATTTTACAAGGGAAGCAGACAGAATGACTTTGTTGTCACTACATGAGTGATAGTAGTAGACACGGAGAGAGGGGATTGGTTTGAGAAATATCAAACAACCCAGATGTTTGTAAAGAATCATCTCTGAGAAGTGTTAGACAGCCAGGCAATGTGATGACAACCAGGTCTCTGGTTTCTGGAAAAGAGTGAATAGTGCCATTTTTTTTTTTTTTATTTAGAAAAATAAAACTAGGCAAGTACTGTGTTTGCAAGGAAAGATTACAAATTTGCTTTTGGTCATTTGATTTTGAAATGCCTAGGTTCCAAAATTGAGCAGCTGGGTTCAGGACAAAGAGGCCACTGAAGAAAATTATAGGTTTATTTTCTTCCTCCCAGCCACTCAATTTAGGAGTTCTTCACTTTTTGGTTCTTAGGATTCTTTCCATCTCATCCTGTAATTTCTGTGCAATCTCATATACACATAGCTGCAATTACCACAAACATGCAGATGACTCACAAATTCATAGTTCAAGTTAATAGTCTTCTCATTTTATTCTGTATTTCCTCCGTAGGCAATCTCACACATACATAGCCTCAATTACCACAGACATGCCAATGACTCACAGAGCTATAGTCAAATTTTTTACTGTTATCTTCATAACAAGACCCAGATATATCCAATTGTTTCTTAACATTTCTGTCTCAAAGTCACTGAGAAATGTAAAAATGAAAGACAAGATGGTTTCAGGAAAGTAAAAGGAACTATTGATAGGAAATTGAGACAACTAAAAATTACCCTAAATACTGATGTAAGCCCTTTTAGTGAACTTTAAGAACATTTTAGAGCTTGATGAGGATGGAAGACAGACTTCATTGTGTTGAGTAATAAATAAGAGATGAAAAATTGGAGACAGTAAGTATTAAAGTTTGCTTCTGATAGGAGACTACTTGTACTTTCTTACTAAAAGGAAAAATGTGCAAAAGCCAATAGCAAATATGCAATTGCAAGGGGAAGGTTGACTATATAATAGAAAAGGATATTTAAGAGTGTAAATTTCCTGAGAGAAGAAGGGGACCAATATAAAAGCAAACATGAAAGGATTAAAACACAGATTGTTGGGTTCAAGACCCAGAATTTGTGATTTAGTAGGTCTGAGTGAGGCCAGTAATTTGCATTTGCAACAAGTTCCAAGTTGATTAAATCAGTGTCCTTCCATGGACCAGACACTCTGGAAACCCCTGTTGTGGAGAGTGGGAGATTAAATTGAGCAAATAATTTAGTGTATCACTGAACGCTGTTAAGTATTGTTAATAATTTGAAATTATGATCATGAATTTATAGTGCTAGCAACTGTTCCAATATTTGACTATGTCTTTAGCTACTCTTGCCTTCTAGGGAGATTACTCATCTAAAGCACATACATATTGGGGACAGTCAGGGTTAAGGCATGATTAAAAGGGAAAAGAGAAGATGTTCACGGATGGGTGAAAATCTTATTAAAATGGTAGACTTTAAAATCTTAACTGGAAATATTCCTAAGGATTCTTTGATAATATGATGGTGAATTTATTTCTTTTAACATTTTTACATTATCTATTATGGAGATAATGAATTAAATCAAAGATATCAGATATTAGGCCAGAAAGAGAATGAGTTTTATAAAATGAAGACATTTAAACTTGGGTTTACAATCTTTTTTGTTAGCTACTATTTTAAGACATTGTTTTATAGACTGCTTTCAAACTTACTTGAAATTATAGCTTTTTGCTTATGTATTTTTTAATTTCAAAATATTAAGGGGATACGAATGTTTTAGGTTACATGGATCATTTTTGTAATGCTTGAGTCCTTTCTAAAGGTATGCCTATCACCCAAATAGTGTTCGTAGTACCCATTAGATAGGTTTTTGCCCCTTCCCCCTCCCTCCTATCCCCAGGTTGATTTCCATTGAGTTTTACTTCCCTCTGTACACATGTGTGCTCATTACTTAGTTCTAATTTAATAGTGAGTATATATGGTCTTTGTTTTTCTATTCTTGAGACACTTCACTTAGACAGTGGTCCCCAACCTTTTTGGCACCAGGGACAGGTTTCATGGAAGACAATTTTTCCATGGACTGGGGGTTGTGGGGAGGGCTGTTCTGTGATGGGGGGCAGTGGTGTGGAGCTCAGGCAGTGATGCATAGTCCATTTCCTGATAGGGCATGGACCAGTACTGCTCTGTGGCTTGGGTGTTGGGGACCACAGACTTAGGAGAATGATCTTCAGTTCCATCCAGATTGTTGCAAAAGGTATTAAATCATCTTTGTTATAGCTGCCTAGTACTCCATGGTATACATATATCAAATTCTTTTAGTCTACTCATGAACTGATGGGCACTTGGGTTGATTCACATCTTTGCAATTGTGAATTGTGCGGCAATAAACATTTGAGTGCAGGTGACTTTTTGATGAAGAGTCTTTGTTTTCTTTTGAGTAAATACCCAATAGTGGTATTGCTGAATCTAGCACCTCTTGTACTATCCTGGATAGAGCTGTACATTCTATTAAGTGAAGTATCACAAGAATGGAAAAACAAGCACCACATGTACTCACCATCAAATTGGTATTAATTGATCAACATTTATGTGCACATATAGTAGTAATGTCCTTGTGATTTAGATGTGTTTCCTGAAGACAGCAGATACTTCGGTTGTGTTTTTCCATCCACTCATCCAGCCTATGTCTTTTGAGAGATGCGTTCAATTTGTTAACATTGACTGATAGCATTGATATGTGGGATGTTGTTCTGTTCACCCTGGTGGGTGGTTCCTTCTTGCTTTGCTTTGACTCTTGTTCTATTGTTTTATAGGATTGTGAGTTTGGGGTTTTTGTTAATAGGTTAATTTACACTGGTTGGTATCTATTGTACTAATTTGTGTATAGTGCTATTCTGCATATTTTGTGCAGAGCAGGTCTGGTCATGGCAAATTCCCTCAGTGTTTGCTTGTCTGGAAAAGTCTTTATTTCTCCATTGATTATGAAACGCAGTTTTGCAGCATACACAGTTCTAGGCTGGCTGTTGTTCTACATACATCAATTGACAATGGGGCCCCAAGTCCTTCTGGCCTATAAGGTTTCCACTGAGAAGTCTTCAGTTAGTCTGATGGATTTTCCTTTCCATGTTATTTGATGCTTTCATCTTGCTACTTGCAGAATTTTCTCCTTCATTTTGTTCTTAGCCAAGTTGATTACTATGTGTCTTGGAGATGACCTATTTGCTATGATTCTTCCCAGTGTTTGATACTCATCTTGTATCTGTGCATCGGAATTTCTGGCAATACCAGAGACGTTTTCCTCAATAATTTCCTTAAATATGTTTTCCATGCTATTTAGTTCTGTCTTCTTTTCCCTCAGGGATACTTATAATTTTGAATGTTAATTCACTTCACATAGTTTCATATCTCTCTTAGTGATTGCTTGGACTTTTTAATGTTCTTCTCTGCCTCTTTGAGTTACGTGGTTATCCTGAGAGCCTTGTCTTCAAGCTCTGAGATTCTTTCTTCTCCTTGGTATAGCCTGTTGTTAAAGCTTTCTGCTGCATTCTGAAATTACCTAAAAGACTCTTTCATTCTTTAAGTTCTATTTTATCCTTTCTTATGTTGGCTAGCTCTCTAGTGACTGCTTCATAATTTTCACTGATTTCCTGAAATAATTTTGGCTTCTTTTTGTTGGTTTTCAACTTTCTTTTTAATTCCATTCATCTTATTTATCATCCATACTCTGAATTCCATTTCTGTTATTTCTGTAATTTCCTTGTTGGGATAATCCACTGCTGTATCTCCACTGTGCTCTCTTGGGGGTGTTGAACTATTTGGGTTTTTCATGTTTTCAAGTTTCTTTTGCTAGTTTCTTCTCATCTGGCTCCCCTTCTCTCACCTTTATGTTAATAAGATTGCAGGGCGCCTGTTCTCCTTTGCTGGTGACTCTCTCAAACCAAGTCCAGGAGTGATAGCTGCTCAGGGCTGGGGGCCCTGAGTGAAATGTTGGACCTTGGTACAGTTCTGCTAGCTCAGCATTAGTAGTACTAACTCAGTATTGGGGGCTTGGAGGACAGGCACAATTCTGGAGTCTCAGGTGTGGAGTTGCAGGCCCAGTGGGGGCCTTGGAGGTACAGGAGCAGAGCCTCAAACTTGGGCACAGTGAGAGCTTCAGAGCTGTCTCTGGAGATTTTGTAGGCAGAACCGTTCCAAAGGTGGATCGCTCCACCAGTGTAGGGACTACTGATGCCCTGTTGCACAGTCTCAATGGCCTAGGGTCCACATTGTCAGCCCAAGTCTGCTGTTTGTCCCAAGTTCTCCCCTCCTACCCAGAACCCACTGAAGAAGTCACCGCAGGCTTCCCTGGTGGTGCCTTGGGTATCTGGGTCACGTGTTCCATTTGGCTCCCACACCATTGAGGAGGCGTGTTCAGCCCCCAGTAACTGGGCACTACACAGGGGATTGTCTGTTCCCTCCTTGTCTTGGCAGGGATAATGCAAAGGCTATTACTGGGAGACTGGGTCCTGTGCAAACCTGGCTCCATGAACAAGAATGATCAGGATGGGGTTGGTTGCAGAAACCTAGGATGGGGAGGCACTAGCTCTCTGCTGCACCTGCTCTTCAGTGGAGTTTCTCTGCACAGACTCTGAGCAGCTTCTTCATCAGCCTAGATGTCTCCAATGGAAGAGGGAGACCACTCACAGATCAAGCTGCTTGTAACTTTTGTTTCTGTCCTAAAAAGCAGTGTCCTCTCATGCTTTCATCCTGCTGTCTTCCTCTCTTCAAAGAAGTGCTAATTGTATTAGGACCTTCAGCTTAATCTCCAAGATGGTGAGTGATGCTAGTAAGTAAAACCCATTTTATTGAGTTGGTGGATGCTATAATGAGCTATAGAGTTGTCGGTGGTTGATGCTTGCAGGAGAGAGCCAACTGCAGAGATGTTCTTCTTTGTCTGTGATAACCTCTAGTCCCTCAGGTGGAGCACTTGAATGCTCAAGGCTTTGGAGGGGGGCCTTGTAGCTCCTAGGACATTGCTTGATCTCCCCCAGATCAGAAGTGGATGGAGGGTCATGGCTAGGTGTGGTGCAGGAGCCTGGAATGCTTTGTAAAGCCTTGGCAGAGATTGTCTTCCCGAACACTAGGGGGAGCCGCTGGCAGCAGAGGCAAGGTCAACTCTCTAACCTGGAAAGGATGCTTGTGAGTGAGGGGTCACACTTCCCAGACTGGCTTGGGGAGTGATCTCCACCCCTTTTGCTTTGCCCATGCCCATGAATTTGCTGAACTTGGTTGCTATGGCATCAGCTGGGATCTTCCTTGCCAGAGGACCAGCACAGCTGTTCTGTGGGGGAGATGGGTGTTGCCCTTTTCACCATGTCTCTGACCCCTATAGTTTTTTTCCCATCTGTTTCACCCATGTGGGCTCCCTTCCCTCCCAAGTACAGCTTTTAAACCTCACTGCTGTGTCCTCCAGAAACCCACTAGAATCTTGGGGGCACAGGGTCTGGTCTTCATGTCTGACCAACTGGCATGCCTCTCTGTGAAATGCTGGAAGGCAGGAAGCTTTTAGATAGTGTGCCCCAGGGCCTCTGCAGCTCACCAAGGGGAGAGGCACAGGCCCCAGTCTCTTTGGAAACTTGAGACTGCAGGACATGCCAGCTGGGAGGAGAGAGCCACTCACCAAGTTACTCTCCCAATTGCAGTGGGGAGGATGTGTGGGGAGAGATAAGCATCTGAATGGAAGAAATCCTGCTCTTCAGCCTCTCAGGTCACAGTCCTTGGAGAGTGTCCACGGGTGTCCAAGCTCTATGATAACATGAGTTCTCTCCACAATTCTGTGGTTGTCACTGTGCTTGGGTTTGTGGGGGTGAAAAAGCTTCCCAGTATCTTGGTAGCCTGCTAATCACTGAATGATTGTGAGACGGAGAAAGGAATTCTTCCTTATGCCTTTGCTGGGCTCCAAGCTTCCCTGGATTTGGTCCTCACTGATATCTTTTTTCCTTTGTCCTGTTCCTTCTCTGCCTCACAGTTTTCCTCTGTGAGGTCCCTGATAGGCTCTGGCACTTCTCTTGTTGGGTCATAGTTGTGTATTCACAGTTTTGGTATGCTCTTAGGCAAAGAATGACCAAGCACACCAAAGGAAGGCAAGCATGAAATGAAGTTTATTGAGGAAGGACAAGATAGATTTACAGAGCAAGAGCAAGATGCAGTCACCATAGATGACGAATGGACCCCTTGTTGTAACAAGAGGGCTCTGATAATGGCCGGGGGTCTTGTTTTATGATGTCTGGATTGGGCCTTCCTCTTGGTTCAGATATCACCACTGAACGATTCTGTGATGGACTGTTAATGACATGATAATTAGCCTTAGGTTACTCTAGGTCACTTTCCAAAACCTATTGTGCCTAGGTTGCCTGTCCTTTGGGCTGGGGATTCCCTGCATTCTTCTGTAGATTAGCAGGGGTTCCTCCTTCCCTCAGGTGTGGCAGCTGCTCAGAGTAGGATTAAGGTGGGGCAGCATCAAGATGGGGGACTATCCTTGTCCTTCTTTTCACATGGGGCAACTGCTTGAGGCAGCACCAAAGCAAGGCACCTATTTTTGTTCCTAGGAGAGTCTTGGAAGCCCCTTGATACTTACCTAACACTCTCACTGAAATTCACTTGTGTTGTATCTCCTCTCCCATCTCCCTTATCCAGAACCCTTCCTTCTCTCTGGAATGGTCTAGCAAATGGTGTCTCTAGTAAGCCATCTTGTCCCATGCCCCCATCCTTCTGTTCTTAATGGACATAAGTCTAGAGGGATCTTGTATAAGGTCGAGTTCTGATCAAATTCCCAGGGCAGGACAGGTATGACCACCTCAGTTTCTGGTAAACTTGCATTTGCTCCCAGAAGCTCCAGGTCCAGGGAAGCTTATACCCAGCAGTGTGAAACTAACCCTAGTCCATACATCTAAGAAGTCTTTGCTTGCATATTTTAATGAAACATGACATCTTCAAGGGATTTTTGAATGGATAAGGCTATTTTGTAATATTTTTATCTTATGTTAATAAAAGTGAATACATTTGAATTAAATCATTTATGTTGCATTTATTACTTTAAAAAATAAAGAAAAGCTACATGTTTTAAGCCACAGGTTCTTCTAAAGCCATACTAATTTGAGTGTCTGAAAGTTGAGTGAATCAATAAAGAAATACTTGTAATTTGTATGCACTATATTATTTTTATTTATTAGCAGAATTTTAAAGTTATTTTTAACAAAAAAGCATACTTCTTTACTTTTTTTGAGAGTGAATATTCAATAGAGCTCTTTCCTGGAATTAATGTAGTCAGTTTTCTAGAAAGTTTACCCTCAAGCAATAGAATGGGAGCCACCAAACAGGCAAGAAAAGGCTGATTTCTACCAGAGCTGTTCCACTTTCTTCTGTTCTATTCATTGCGTTCTATATGAAATTATTATATATGACATAAGAAGGGGTTCAGAAAATTTAAAATAAAATCTTGATGAATATTGCATAAGATACTAGCTTAAATGTCACTGAGGAGTGGTTAATAGTAGAGTTTGTCACAGTTGCTTAAGAGAAGTTCTCATTAAGCCAGTAAGTTGTTATAGACTAAAAGCCTTGGCCTTCTCCCACAAATTTATATGTTGGAATTCTAACACCCAGTGAGATAATATTAGGAAGTGGGGTCTTTGGTAAGTGATTAGGTTATCAGGGCAGAGCCCTCATAAATGAGATTAGTGCCCCTATAAAAGAGGTCGAAGAAAGACTCCTTACCCATTCCACCATCTGAAGACACAGGGAGAGATAGTCATGTATGAACTAGGAAATAGGACCTCACCACACATCAAATCTACTGATGCCTTGATCTTGGACTTTCCAGCCTCAGGAACTGTAAGAAATGTATTTTTGAGGTTTATAAGCCAGTCTATTGTGGTTTTAAGATAGAAATATGAATACAATTAGTATATTGTATATATGCAATGGGAATATTATTTTGTCTCCTAAGTTTCTTCATCTACTATACAGAAAAACTAGTGCACAAAATAAATTAAAGCTCATATTGGTTTCAGTATAGTCACTGATACATAGTATACTCATACTAAACGTTAGCTAGAACAATTTTATTACCTATAGAAGCTTTTCTCAGCTAGGCATTATTTAAACAGATTGTTACATTCAAAAGAAGAATCAAATTCCATGTAGTACTTTTTGCACTCAAATTGTTATTATTCTCTGTAATATTTATATTAGATACATTTTTATATAATTACAAGTAAGTAACAAATGGCCATTACCTACTTAAGTAAAGGGAATTTTATTATTGGTTTTTTTATCACAGCTTCTTGGTGCTTGTTATCAACTTTAATACATGGTTTAAGAAGAATGAAAAAAGTTTAAAAAAAAAATCCCAGCCAAAATGGTAAGAAAAAAAGTTTACATTCACTGTAAAAGCATCAATTACACTAATATGTATGTGAATATTTCACATTCTTCTGTTGAATTTAAATTCATTAATGGAAAATTAATATATTGACTTAAAAAGTAAAATAAGGAAAAAATAAAAATAAAAAGACATGGAGGCACCAAAAAAACATAAAATAAATAAAAGAAAATCATATACCCCTATAGTAATCATGGATAAATACCAGAATATAATCTATGGATTTTTACTAGCAGGCTGTAATAAAAATAGACTTCTAAGGCCAGACAAATAAAATTATTTTTTAATACTTGCTGTAACCCTGATATAATATGTGAAATCAATTATTCATTTACTTGTAAGAATAATCAAGTTTGAGTCTCATTTGGTTGTATCCCGATAAATAATGCCAAGTCTTAGGTGGAATTATGTTTTCAACATTAGATTAATGAGATTGTTTTCAGAGAGAAATTTTGTAAATATATGAATAATTTATAAACATTGGCTTTAAGGATTCTGCAACACCATTCTAAGTATACCATATCATATTACTGTTGAATTTATAGGAAAATATGAAAGACAATTTTAAGGATATGTGAGTTAACACTTTAAAAGTCTTATAGCAGGGCAGTTTTACTAAATTCCAGAGCCTGGTTCTTAAATTTAAGCATTTTTTTTAAAAAAAACCGAAGTGTATGTAAAATAAATCAGTGGCTAAAAGATAATTCACACTAACCAAACCCAAAAAAGATTGACTTATATGCCAAGGTGCCTTATTATTATGTTTTAATGATAGCTAGAACTACAACTGACAATCAGAAAAACATACCTATGTATGATGTCTTGCCAATTAGAAAATATATATGGGAAACCAAATGTGAATATAATGTGAATAGAGGGCTGCCTCATGACTATATGGTTTTTAGTTCTTGTTTGGTTTTTAAAGCTAAATCTAATAATAATAATAATATAATAACTATATCTGTGGCAGAGAATGTTAGTGATCAGTGAATATCCATATGCTTATCAACACTCAGCTACCTTTGCAATTAGTTTGGAGTCATGTTACGTGTTCTTTCAATGAAATGTGAGTAGAAGTGTCATTTGTCAGTTCAGGATCAAGTAAGAAAGATGTAAATATGTCTCCTCCGTATTTCTCTTTCTTCTTGGAAGCAATGAGAAGGCCACAGGATGAAAAGACACAGCCACATGTGAGAATAGCCTGGATCCCTGATTACTGTCCTGGAGTAATTTGTGTTAAGATACAAATTTTACTGTGTGATGCTTCCGAGACTTGAGAATTTGTTACAACATAACATAGCATTAACTTGGTTAGTCATTTCAAACAGAGAATGATGCATCTGATCCTTTGCCAGTTGTATATTTATAATATAAACATACTTTTCTCCTTGTACTCTAATAAACTTCATAAAAATTGGACAGCTTACAAATAATTTAAAGCACCAGTTTGCTTATGGCGTGTTTTTTCCATAGTTGGCTAATCCCACCCATTGTATGCTGTTGATTTGCTTTTGGTTTGCTTAAAATCCTATCCTTGTTGGTTTAGCTTTCTTTCTAGAGTTTGCTCTCTTTTTGTCATTCCCATGTTACCTAATTCACCTCTCCTCCCCCCCAAAAAGGGTCACTTTTTTGTTTTAAGAGTATAGTAAGTTAATGTATTCAGTGCTACATATAGGCATATTCCAAATAATATCAACCTATGTGGCATTTAGATGGGAATTATTTTCAGAGGTTTAGGATACTGGAGTCATGCTGTTAGAGTAGGAGACTAAGAGACAGGGCTCAGATTGGGTGCAGGGGCTTGAAGATCAGGTTCAGGTGTTAAAATAAACAACCATCAAGCAAAAGCTAACTAGAGGTGTTGATAACTGCAGGCAAGAACTGGCCTGACTGGCTTGTCAGCTGTCTCTGCCACCTTAGATGGAGTTTGGCTAATTATTAATACAATATCATTTACACTGTGGTTTTAAAATTTATCTGCCCTTGAAATCACCATTACAGTTCTGACACAACCATATAAAGTATGAAAATGAGAAGAAACCCAATTCTAGGCATTACTACCCAAATTCTTTGTAAAATCCATCCCCTTGGCTTTGACTATTTCTCCCCTAAATTAGTAAGACTACAAAAGATTTAAAGCCACTTTCTCTCAGTGCAGCTCTTCTTTTTGAGCCTGCCTGTTCACCTCCCTATGAATGTACTTTTGCTTTCAATAAAGCTTTTGTTTGCTTGTCTTACATGATGCATCCAGAACTTCTTTTCCATAATGAACACCATGACGTGGAAAAACCTCTACTTGGAGGCCAGTAAAAATGTCTATATTATAGCAAATATGTTTGAGGGCAATAATTCTTACACTGAATTATAGGTGCTTATTTTTAAGTACATTGACTTTTTATTTTAAGAAACAGTTTATATTATTTTAATCCAAATGAGTATTATTGCTAGATATGAATCAGGGTGTCTAGCTGAAAGTAACTAAATATATAGGCTTAATATTTAAATTTTTTAAGATAGAAAAACTAGTATTAGAATTAAAAATTTCCCAAACTATACTAACTTAGAACACAAACATTTTGCCCAAAGAACAATTTATTAAACAATATGTCTATATTTCACTGGCCATGAGAGATAATTCACATGTATAACTCTTGTTTTTCAAAAATTAAAATTTATATGCTTAAAACATTAATAGATTATAACAGCATAAACTTTAAGATGACCCACTTATTCAAAAAAGTCATTTTATTATTGCAGAACATATTTATAATAATGCCTCTGTGTATTTGCATATATAAAATGTGTATTATGCACACATAGCATATATATACACACACACATTCCTATATAATAAAAAAGAACCTTATTGGAATATACAAATACATACATTTAAAAGAGATATACTAATATATATGTGTGTATATATATTTTATTTCAATAAGTTCCTCTTTTTATTTATGTTGATAGATAAATTTCCAGTCACTTAGAGCAATGGAAATAAAATGAAAAAGTTTATGTTTTCTAGTTTTTAAGTAATTCTGTTATGTCAATTTGAAGGGAAGCTTAAACTCTTTCAAGTCATTAGAGTAACATTAATTTCTATAGTAAAATGAATACATAAAGATCAAAGTGCAAATAATTACACACCTCATTTTATGTAAATTTTAACACAAATTAACTAGCATTGCCCTTGTGCTCTGGAAGATTCAAGTTCTCTTCTTGTCTGGAAATATATGTAACTTACAGAACCTGTTTGAAGGGCCTGAAAAATGTTCACATCAATTAGTTGTCTGGGCTAATGATATCTTTTCAAAATTTCAGCTAAAATATGAACTTTAGTGAGAAAGATTTACCATGCTCTATTATTTTTGAACTAGAGACTTTCACATGCTTAATTTCATGTAATCTTTTCATGTAAACATTATTCAAGAAAGTTCTATTACAACAATTTTGAACAAAAAAATAACCGAAATATAATCCATTTCAACCTAGATCACATGTCAATAAATACCAGAGTTAGTATCTGACTTCTTTTTCTGGTTTCAATCCAATGTTCTTCTAAATGTATACCCTGGAACCTTACCATTTTATTTTATTGCTATTATATAGTCCAAGAAAATAACTATTAGCACTAAGGCGGCAGCATCAGAGTATCAGCATTTAGAATATGAAAAGGAAATTGGAAAGATCTATAGCATGAATATTTAACCTAAGATAGGTTAAATATAATCATGGTTGAGTAATTAAAGCCATTGATACTATATCAGAAATGGTATGTATAAGGAATTTGGGGAAACTGGAGACTTTTTAAGTTAGCCAGCAATCCAAATGAATAAATGAATGAATAAATAATGAAGAACTTCTATAGAAACTTACAATTAGGCATATGTTAAGTCTTCTTCAAAAAATTGGTAGGAATGAATAGGCAATAATATACCTGTGTTTAAAAATGTTTCTTAAGTGAATAAAAAAGATTTCAGAATTTAAAAAGGAAAGAATAAAATATAGTATCAATATCAATAATATCATATCAATTATTGTAACAGTGTGCTCAATGTTAATTATTTCCACTTTCTTTGTTCTTAATGATATACCATTCATTTCTGTGTACCCTTAAATTTTACA
>CAUYPO010145835.1:0-16315 GCA_963574435.1 Cheirogaleus major
GGTCAGGGGTGCAAACTTACTGTCATAATTTCCCCTAAGTCTGCAGGTCTCACCTACAGAATTCCAGCAAGTACTTTGGCTTTCATTGGCCATTTACTAGACACCTCTTTAGGTTCTCCAAGTGAACTTATTTGAAGTTTACTCTACAGGTAGAGCAAAGTTGGGCTAATAACCACTTTTGCCTGGAACTTATTGCATGGGAAAGCATTGGAAGGCTGAGGCAGGAGCATCACTTGAGCCCAGGAGTTTGAGGTTGCTGTGAGCTAGGCTGATGCCATGGCACTCTAGCCCAGGCAACAGAATGAGACTCTGTGTCAAAAAAAAAAAAAAAAAAAAGGAAAAAAAGGGGTGTGGTGTGGGGAAGCTGGAAGAAATCAACCTCTTCCTGTAAGTGCTTTATATTAATCATATTTTCTCTTTGAATTTTCTTCCCATTCTGAGAGAACAATGTGTTTTGAACTGATCATTTTCTTCTCCCCCTCTCTTTTTAAACTTCAATTCATTTGAAAGATATATTTCCTTTATTTTTTGATTGCTACTCTTAAATTTATAGATGAAGGTTGAAGATTATAGAAGACTAAAGTTACAATCTTCTTCAATGTGAATTTAAAGCTCCTCAAATTAACATTTTGTTTTTAGAGCTCAATCCTATATATAATTACACAAAAACACAGCAATTTCTTTGCTCAGTATTGCATTTTATAAAAACCTGACAAAGATATCACAAGAATGAAAAATTATAGGCTAATTTCTTTCATAAACATAGATGAAAACAAAATCTGAAAAATGTGTTAGCAAAAACAAATCCAGTATTGCATATAACAAATAATGGTTTATTTCAGGAATCTGTGATAGATTTAACAACTGAAATAAAATAATCTACTTAATTTATTATAACAATACAATTATATAAGATTATCTCAATAATTATAGGAAAACATCTATTGAATTCAATTTTTCATTCAGTACAAAAACTCATAGCAAATTAATAGAGAATTTCCTTTGATCCCCTGCATCAACCAAAAACCTCCATCAAATGCCAAGCTTGGTGGCAAAATGTTGAAAGCTCCCCGCTACGCACTGCAAGGTTTGTCATTAGTCAAGGATGTTCATTGTCACCCCTGGACACATCCTAATACTGAGTAAATGTTCAAAAGGAAAGAAGTGAGAACACAGAAAAACAGGAGACCAGAAAGGAGGACCATGTGCAGATAAGCTGCAGGGTGAAGGGTACTGCTCAGATTGGTGGGGACAGCAGACAGCAGAACGTTCAAAAGCTTGGGCCACGCAGGGTCATGGGAACTACACAGTCGCAAGGATTGAAATAGGGGCACAGGGTGGTGGGGAAGTAATATTTAGAGAAAGTGTAGATGGGGAAGCCATGGTTCGTGACATTATAAAAGGAGACAGTGCCAGCCTCATAGTCTAAGAAAACGCCAATCCGGCGAGGGCGCACCGTCATGGAGAGCAGCAGGGCCGCGGTGGAGTCCTCGTAGGCCCTGTACACGTGCTTATGCTGGAGCCCGATCACCCAGTACCCACTCTGAGGCTGGTACCGCGAGTAGGCATTGGGGTTTTTAGCATACTGGGTGAAAGAGGAGGTGGGTCCCACCGAATTGCTGCACACCCCCAGGATCCAGGTGGTCTTCTTGGCCACATCCACCTCCCAGTAATGCTTTCCCGAGGAGAAGTACTGGATGCCCAGGACACTGCAGTCATGGTGCTCCTCCAGACAGGAAGGCTCAGAGGGCTTAGCACCCACGAACCTCACTTGTCTCCGGTTTTTAGACAGGACAAGGTTTAAATTAGCCGTGTGCGGGTTCAGAGTCACGTCCACTGCAGAGAGAGGTACAACATCAGCAGATGAGAATGGGTATGTGGTGTTGTCACACCGAGAACAGGGGACATGGGAGGTGGCTGGAGGAACTGGGATGCTGTGGTGGGGGACAGGGAGGCTTCGACGCCGCAGAGTGGCGTGTGCGGGTAGGTCCAGGGAGGAGCACGGGAAAGGGGAACGCGTGTGTCAGCTCAGAGAGGTAGAGGTTTCTACTTACCCCAGTAGCTCTGCACATCTGTCAGCTCTGCAATAATGAAGGGAGTCAACAATGTTGAATAGGACCAATGGTCTCAGGTCTGACCTCCCTCCCCGTATCAGATTGAGGGGAATGATAGGGAATTCCGTGACGATGTGAACTGGCTGTGTCATCTTCCCCTAAACACAAACTGCGTCTTCTTCAGCACACTATGTCCTTCCCTCTGGGACTTCCCCTTTGGCCACTATTCCCAAATACCAATGATATCCTCTACCCTGTTTATGTCTTCCCATGACAGTAATTCCACAACCAAACTCTCTCCCCTGAACCTCCTTACCTCTATACACTCGCAGCATCTTCCTCAGATCTGGGGTTCGGAACGTACTTCTCAGCTTGCTGGGGAGAGCTTCTGGCTTCCTCAGGGTCCAGAACTCACTCCTGGAGAGGACAGACCTCATGAGTCCCCACACGCTGACTGTGGGTTCCTCCAACACTCTGTGCCCCTCACCCCCAGGCCCATCAATGAACTTCAACATTTCCCCAAAGAAACTCGACATCATTCTGCAAAGAGCCCTGGCCCTGGAGCCAGAAGACCCGCACGGAAACTAGCTTCTCACCATCTGTATAGACTTTGGTAAGATGTAACCTCCTAAAGCCTCACTTTGTTTGTTTTTCTGCTGTTGTTTTTAGAATAATACCAAATACAATACAAATACAGTGATTTCCCTTTCTCTGTGTCCTAGGGATAGTATGAAATTTAGTAAAATAATGACTAGGAAATCCTTTGCTACCTCTGAAAAAGATATAAACTATTTACAATGTCAGTACCTATCAGAAGGGCTGGAGACGTCTGGGTTGCCAGGCGGAACACCTGGAACCTGCTGCTGGGGCTTTGAAAGTATCAAGTGAAGGGCTTCCTTCAGAAGCATCTATGAGCTTAGGCCCCAGGGTTTCTCAGAAGCCCAAGGGAGAAAGGCCTTCAAACAGCATCTTAGGATTCCCTGTCTATGGGAATGTTACACAGATGGAGAAAGGAGACGTCCTCACCTCCAAACGGAGAGTTAAGACTTCAGAAGGGACAATGGGCTTCATATTTCATGTGTCTATGGGGAGCATGAAGGTACCAGGTGTGTGGGCAGCTTTAGATGACACCCTGTTCCGTGAGATTCCAGAGTATGTGACAGAGAACATGTTTTGTTCCAGGGCTAAAACCACTCCTCTCAGTATCTCAGGCCTCTGTTTTTATTGGGAAGAAGACCAAAGGAAATCTGAGAACCAGGTGGCAAGGCCTGGACTGTTCTAAAGCCAAAAGAGAAAAAGAAACTTATGGTAGATGTCCCAAGAGCAAAGTCTTGGGCCTTAGGAAACAATGCTGATGGGAATTTCCCTCTCATAAAGTGGATATGAAAAGAAAATCCCTGTGGTGTATTTTGAGGTAGCAAAAGCTACGAGAGTCAGGGCTAAAAGCAGGTGCAGAGGTTTGTGGAACAGGAGTCACATGATGCAGTCCTAGAAGAGTCACTGACACTCTAATACTTTATTTTTAATGATAGTACTATCCCCAATTTGTGACCTCCCATCACCCAAATCCTCCTGCCACAGAAACCAGTCTACTCCCTTTATTTTAGAACCCCCAAATCCTCATGTGATGAGCAATTCAAGACATAATGGTCTTGAATCTTCCCTGTTTCTCTTTACCACTGACCATGGGATTACTCTACGAACACAAGAATTGTTTTTCAGTCCAAGGGAACCACCTCACGTTCTCCTACACATACCTTTTTGTTACTTCACTCACATCCTAGGAAGGAAAAAGACAGGTTAAGTCAAGGAGTAGTAGGTCATGTCTCATCCACACTCCTCATTCTCTCTCCACCACCCCATGATGTGACAGGAATAAAGACACTCCCAATGTGGCGGCCACACGTAGAGATAAAACTCTGTGCAGAACCCACGGGAAGACATCGCAAAACGGCTCAATTGATTCATAAGTACCTTTATTTCTACAACTCTGTGTGTGTGATGTTATGTATGGAGAGCAATGTAAACTGATGGTTTGTTTTCATTTAAGGTAAACATTTTTACAGTTCGAGGGGTCTACTGAGGAGCTAGAGCAAAGGGGTGAAGAAGAAAGCATTAGGGTACCCTAATATCAAAGACAAGAAAGAACAAGAGGCCAGCAGAAAAAATGAAGATGTGAAGCAGAAAGCAGTGAATGAAGAAAAGCTCTACTAGGTAGAAAGCAACTACCCCATGACTCCAATACCAACACCCAAGAATAAGTAAACAAATAATTATTCCACTACCAAAGAAAGAGCAAGAGGAAAGCAAGAAGACAAATAAAAAAGAAGGAACAGCAGAATATCACAAGGTTACACTATTCACTCTATGCAGAAAACAGCTGCTCAAATGTCAACCTCAGTTCATGTTCCTCCATCAACTCTCTCTAGACTTGATGCCTTGCACCCACCCAGCCTACATACACATGGACCAGAGCCCTAGAGAAGAGAATAAAAGCAAAGAAGGGCTGGTAATTACATTAAAAATTCTCAAAGAACTTGAGTTTGGCATGTGTTTGCCTGTGACTAAGCTGGGTAAAAAGCATCTGACAAGTCCCAACACAGCACAGAAACAAGTGCCCAGTGAGCGGTGGTGGCTCTCACCTGGGGGAGAACAGTGCACTCCCTGGGGACACATGGAAAAGTTTTTGGTTGTCACACTAGGGCTGGTGCTGCTGACACCTAGTGGCTAAATGCCAAAGAGGCTGCTAAATATCCTACAAAGTACAGGAGAGCCTCTCACAACAAAAAAGTATCCAGCCTAAAATGTCAATAATATAGAATGTCACCGGATACAACAGATCTTATCCACAGTATCAAATAAACTTTTGGATCACTCTTTATAAATAAAAATGGATCTTTCCCTTAGCATTTGTAGTCTAAATTATCTTATGTTTTACACCACATGACTTTAGTTTAATAGAGAAGAGACACTATAGGGACAAAGGGATTTTTTTTGTGTGTCCCCAGGAGGATGTTAGTCCGATGTCCAAGAAAGGAAGGAAAGTTGGTCTCTCTCTCCCTCGACTCTCAGATCCAGCTCCTTCACGGGTTTTACCTGCAGCAGCTCCATCGCTGAGCCCTGGCATCGACGCTCCAGCTCTGAGATGAGCTCCCTCAGGGACTGGCTCTGCTGGGCCAGCTCATTCTCAGCCTCTTCTATCATACTCAGCCCCTTCCTCTCTTGCTCCTCCAGCTTTTTCAGTTCTCGCTGCTCCACTGCGTCCAGGATGCTGCGCAGATCATTAAACTCTGTCTGGATCCGGCGTCTCTCAGGCGCCAACTGATTCTTCAAAAGCGGGGAAGAGAAAGAAAGGCTCTCGTCTGCTGGGCTGAGGGTCTCCTGTACAGGGCGCTGCTTGCCTGAGCTAGGCCTCACTGGCAGGGGAAGGGTAAATGCCCGCAGGTGCCGGCCTGCAGAACCTGTTCTTTCCTTCTGTTCCCGCTTCAGCTCTCCCCAGACCATTAGCCCCAGGCTGCCTGATCTAGGCCTTCTAGATACAGACTCTGATTCCTGTGTGAGGTTTAGATTCCAGACAACCTGCCTGGCCTCTCCTGACTCTGCATCAGCTTCTCCTTCCAATTCTGACTGTCGACGTAAGGATCATTGGCCTGGAACTAACCTGTCTTTCCCAGGAGGCCAATGAAACTGAAACTGTAGAATAAGACCCAGAATTATGAATTCGGGGGAACCCCCAGCCATGGTTACTCTCCTATGTGATTATCTCGAAAAACCTTGGTTCACTTCTGATATGTCTGCTATCTAGCTATCCCTCTGCTCCCCCTGTTTGGAAAGGATGCAGCCAGGGACTAGGCAAAGAAAAGCTCTTCTGACATGACATCAGGGGACATACAGGACCAAGACTTCTTTGCCCTAGGCTGCCATGACCTGCCCCGATTCCCAACCCAGGACACCCTCAGAGAGTCCCTCTTGCCTTCCAGGATGCCTTCCTCCGTTGGATGAAAGCTTCTAGCTTCTCAGCTTCCTGCTGCTCTTTCTTCAGCTTCTTCAGAGACTCCTGGAACCTTTCCTGGAAGAAACACATCAGGTCAAGCAGGGGCAAGCTTCCAATTGCCTCGCTACCCAGACAGGCAATGAACGAGGCAGAGGTTACCCTGACCTCCCAAGAAGCCTATCCCGCCCTAGGATGGAAAACCTCAGACCAACGTATCTTTTATACATAGGGATAGAAACCGACAGGAGTAGGCTGACTCTCTGTCCTCCTGGGGGAAGCGCCTGACCACAAAGCACCTCAGTTTTTTTATCCTCATTGCCAACACTTCCCACGCTCAACCCACCAGGACCCCTTTTGCACCCAGCAGCTCACTCTATTCAATCTTGTGCAGCAAAAAAGAAATGAAGTCTCTACTCTTGACCAGGGGGCAGTTTCTAGGTTCATCCTCTAGATAAATGGGAGGACTACAGAAAATTAGATGAGAGCATGATAGAATTTAAAATCTCCCACCGAGGACGCCATTACTCCCCATGTCCCTCCATCCCGGGCTCCCACCTGGTACTCCTGGGCAACCTCCTCCATGAGGAATGTGTGGTGACCATGGTGCTCCTGAGAACGCTCGCAAAGCCAGCAAATGACCTTCCCATCCTCCTTACAGAAAAGCTGGAGTTTCTCTCCATGGTCTGCACAAAGAATTACTTTCAGGTGCTTCCCCAGCCCCAAGGCTACCTCTCTGAGCCTCTCGGCTATGTTGGCTAGATGGCGATTGGGCCGGAGGTTGCCAGGCTGGTAGCTGGTCTGGCACACAGGGCAGCTGCTTTCCCCTTCCAGGCTGATCAGTGATTTCCCGCTGTTCTGTGTGATGCAGGCTTGGCAGAAGCTGTGGCCACAGTCTACGCTCAGGGGTTCTGTCAGGAGCTCCAGGCAGATGGGGCAGGTCACCTCCTCTTGTATGTCCACCAGCACTGAACTCATTGTAGCTACTCTCCTGGATCCTGCTGGCCCCGCCTGACTTCTAAAATACTTCCTGCCTAGATTAATAAGCAAACAAAAAAGGGTCAGGGTAAGAAAGAGGAAGGGGGGATAAAAGGATGCTGACTGTCCTGTCCTAGATAAAGAAGCCAGACTCCTGGGTAAAAAGGGCTTCTCATTTTAATTTCCAACACTCTCTTTTCCCTGGCTCACATGAGCTACCAATTTCCACCCTTATAAGAGCAGAGATTATGATTTCCTTTTCCTCCTATTGGATGGAGGGATAAACTCAGGCCCTGGAAAAGAGGGTCTTGTGTGAGCCTCCACATGTCTGATGTTTTCTCAGCCCACCAAAACACAACCTCAGTGTTAAAAGCAACAAGACTCACTGCTGCCTCCAGATTCTTGCATTTGCTATTCCTGCTGCCAGGGCGACCCTTCACCCTGTTCACCCTGATACGTGCATGACTCACTCAGTTCTTACCTGTTCTCGTATCAGAAGGATCTGCTGTTCTGCCTAGCCTATCTAAAGCACACTCTCCATATACTGACCTGCTTCATTTGTTTACTTATCACCATCTGATACAGATCTTTAATTGTCTGAATCCTCCCAGTGGAATGTAAGCTCCATGAGATCAGAGACTTTGCTTTTGTTCACGGCTGTATCCTCGGTAGTCAGCACAGTGCCTGACACACAGGATCTCAACTTTCGATGAATAAAAAGCCAGAACCTCCTCACCCTCCACAAATGACAAGACCTTTCTCGCAAGCTCTTTCACTTCTTTGCTATCATCCTGGCATCACTTTCCAGTATGCAATCTCCAAGATGAAAGGTCTCATTGATTATGTAGACACCTCTGCCTCCTAACAGCCCTGCTCCACACAGAGCCCGCCCGTCCCCAGACTCCCCTCCCCGAAAAACCCAAAGAAACAGCAATAGCCACAATTAGGGAAGGTAGTATTTTTATAAGTAATGCTTCTGTGACCAGTTGTGATTTAGAAATCACATTCTCCTGTTTTCTTTATCCCTCATAGGACAACTGCATAAATAAGAGTATTCTTGGCCCTTCAACAAGGAGATTAGAGACATTAAGTGACTTTTAAAATTATGCATTTTGTAAGTCGTAGAGTTGGCATAACCTAACCTTTCAAGGATCCTAGCCAAAGCTCAGCCCACAACCTTCTAACTTCAACCAAAGACAGTCAGTGGTAAAGGCAGGAAAAGCGAGGCATAGACCCAATGCTTTTGGAGTGCGGAAATGGGAGCGATCACATTTGAGGATGGGATTTCACTGGGACCTGTCATAAACTGACAGTGCAATGAGATCCTGCGGGGGCTGTGTGTAAAAGGAAAGCGGGCAGGTAGTGCAGTTGAGGCTTTATATTCTCATTGAGAAATACTATCTTTATTCTCAACTCATTTTTCTTGGATGTTTTCAGTTGCTAAATTACATTACTGTTTGAAATAACATCGCAAATACTATTTAGACATTTAATTTTTTTTTTTTACTGTTTTCGGCATTGAGCTATTTTCATTGGAAGCATTTACTCTGCCTGCCTAGCTGGAGTTGTGTTTGGGCCACCCAAGAAGAGCCAGTGTGCACTGCCTATTTGATGGTGCACTGACCCTGGTCCCAGGCATAACCCTGTCATGCTGGACAGGCTGCAGCATGGCCAGGAGCAGGTGAAATTCCACAATTTGTCTTTGGCTGGTTTACCAGCAAGGGCAAATTTACGTTGATATAAAACATGGTGGGTGTGGGCATAAGACCACAAGGCCCTGTAAATTATACCAATTTTCCCCCATCTTGAGGGTCTGATACGTTTAAAAAAAAAAATCAAATTGCCTGCCAATAACAACACTCCCATCAGAAGAAAGGACCTCAGAAAGTGTTCCAGATAAGGGAAAAAAGGATATAAGATATCAACGTGGCCCAACAGGGCAACTGCGAGGAGGGCAGGGTGGGAGTAGTGAGCTGAGAACTAGGCTCGGTGCTGCCACCTAGTGTTCCGTGGTGCTCCTGCAGGTCACGGACTGGGTCATCGGCTTTGCCCTGCTTAACATAATAGTAATGCTAACAGGAAATATTTAAAATTACCCATTAGGTACTAGGCAAGAATTTAATTATTTTGTATGTAGTAACTGAATAATTCCTTGTAACAATAGTAACTCAATAATTCCTTGTAATAATACTACGAGTGTCCCTTAGATTCCATTTCATAATTGTATAAACTAAAGTTAAGTAGCTCCTTCAAGGGGTAGAGCCAGTTTTGAATGCAAATTCTCATGTTCTTACTATTCCTTTATGTTCCTCATCTCCATAAAGGTTGCAGAATAAATTGTTAACAAATTAATGAACTCTGGACATCTAACTGGCATTAATAATTGGTGTTATAGAAGTATTTACCTATCATTAGAGATTCTGTTTAACCAATCAATCACACTTGTGAGAACTGGACATTTAGTTGGTTTGTTAACATCTCCTACCACACCCACATCACCGTACATGCCTACTGCACTATGCAGGTCTATCACTGTTGTCAAATTATCATTAAAAGGACAGAGGCCCAATCTTTCTTGCTCTTCCATGTACATCAGACCTCAGCACTGCACCTAACACAAGAAATGAGCAATCAACTTATAATGGATTTAGAATTATAACTTATAGGAATAACATTTACCAGGCATTGGGCAAGTGGGAGGGGGGAGGAGGGGATGGGTATATACATACATAATGAGTGCTATGCGCACCATCTGGGGGATGGACAGGCTTGAAGGTCTGACCTGAGGGGTGGCGGAGACAAGGGCAATATACATAACCTTAACATTTGTACCCCCATAACATGGTGAAGTAAAAAAAATAAAAATAAAGTAAAATAAAATTATAACTTATTGCTGAGCTTATAGTTGGACTCGATGTTGGCACTGGAGCATGGAAATAAATGTGCTATCTTTTGAAACTATTAATAGTAAAACACAATTGTGGTACATTATACTTACTATTTTAACCGAAAATTGACTCCATCCTCTCTAACACACACATACACACACACACACTTTTGCTTCAGGCAAAACTGTACTTGGTATACACAATTCTCTTGAAGGAGATTTTCTAATCTCATAAATGCAATGTACTAATAGCCCAAACTGGAAAGAATCCATGAGATCACTAACTGGTAAATGGACAAATTGTGGTATGTCCATACAATCACATATTACTGAACAATTAACTGAAACTGCTGACACATACAACAGGATAAAACTCAAAAGCATTATGCAAAGTGAAAGAAGCCAGATACCAAAGATAAGTTACTGTATGATTCCATTTGTATGAAATCCTAGAAAAGGCAAAGCTATAGTATTTGAAGGCACATCAGTGCAAGCCAAGGCCCAGGGGTGTGAGAAGAGGATGAACTGCAAAGAGGCAGAAAGAAATTTGGAGCGTGACAGAAATGCCCTTTATGTATCATGATTGTGTTGGTGGTTATACAACTTAATACATGTCAAGCTCACATAATTGGCTAGGTGTGGTGACTCCCGCCTGTAATCTCAGCACTTTGGGAGGCTGAGGTGGGAGGATCACCTGAGGCCAGGACATCAAGACCAGACTGGGAAACATGGCAAGACCTCATCTCTACAAAAAAATTAAAAATTACCTGGACCTGGTGTCAAGCGCCTATAGTCCCAGCCACTCGAGAAGCTGAGGGAGGAGGATCACTTGAGACCTAGAGTTCAAGGCTGCAGTGAGCTATGATCGCACTACTGTACTCCAAACTGGGTGACAGAGTGAGAGGGAAATTTTTTTAAAAATAAAAAACTCAAAAATTTTATGCTTAAAAATTTTAACTTAAGATGTAAACTACAACTGAATAGAACTGAAAAAAAAAAGAAGAAATCCAATAAGAAGTAAAGGCTTGGGTTCTAAGCATAAACTATATACAACTGTGTTGTCAAATACAATAACCCCATGTGGCTATTGGGCACTTGAAGTGTGGCTAGTCAGAAATAAGATGTTTTAAATATAAAATACACATTGAATTGTGAAGATTTAGTAAGAAAAAATAAAGCATCTCAATAATTTTATATTGATTACATGTCCTAATAATATTTTGCATGCACTGGGTTAAATAAAATATATTAAAATGAATTTTACCTGTTTCTTCTTACTTTTTAATGCAGCTAGTAGAAAATTTAAAATTACATATGTGGTCCCATTCTATTTCTATTTCATCATATGTCTTTTTTTTCCTATTGCATGTGTTACTTTAGATATCCAAGACAGAGAAAGGTTTTTGAACAGAAAAGATGATGTGACAGTTAATGTCTTTTGTCAAGGGTTTAAAGTCGAGGCTGGGGAAATGAAGAAATTAAGGAGGAGAGCATACAGTCAGCAGAGGTTTGAGGGACCCTTGCCCACACACTACCAGGCCACTGACGGCCCACTGTGGCCGAGTGCAGCCCAGAGGAGACACGGGAGGCTGACAGTCTCCCACTGAGGCAATGCCTCCAGAGCAGTGCCAGTGGGCTGAGAAAAGGCAGCCTGGCTGTGTGAATAGTGAGACCAGAGGAGCCTGAGGTCCCAGAGCCCAGTGGATCAAATTAACAGATAAAAGAGGCCAAATTCAAGACTGAGTGGGACCAGTTAAATCAGAAGCAGATGCCTGAAAAGAAAGTCATGTGGTCTGCTGACTAACATTGGCATCCACTGGGGCTCTTTAGACATAATCTCGGTCTCACCCAGACAGATTCAGAAGCTGCACATTAATAAGATCCCCAGGTGATTGATATGCACATTAAGGCCTTAGAGAAAGGATTCTCTTTCCCAGGTGGATACAATTTAGGGTGCAAAACAACTAGAAATGGGGGCGGGAATGCCAGAGAATGTACTGCTATTTAGATCTGCAGGATCTATTGGAATGGAAGCTCACGTTGATACCAAAATTGCTTTGAGAATAAAAATCAGTGACCGAGCAGGGGATATCAGGGCTGGTCCAGGCTTGGGCTCAAAATAACAGCTAGGAATGAGAGCCCAGGACTCCCCATCCCTTGACCCACTGGGAGCCCTAGTGAACATAGAGTAAAACAGGTGGCAACTGCATTTTATAAGTGAGTTGGGCAAGTGTTCTTGTGCTTTGGGAATAACATTATTCTTAACCTTTGTGTAGAGTTATATTCCATTTTATTATCTGGAATTGGTTACCTAACAGATAGCATTCGATACATAAATATTTGAGTTGGGTCCTGGCTGATGCCTGTAATCCTAGCACTTTGGGAGGCCCAGGCAGGAGGATTGCTTGAGGCCAAGAGACTAGCCTGAGCAAGAGGGAGAGCCCCATTTCGACAAAAACTAGAAAAAATTAGCCACCATGGTGACATGTGCCTGTAGTCCCAGCAACTCAGGAGGCTGGGGCAGGAGGATCACTCCAACCCAGGAGTTTAAGGTTGCAGTGAGCTATCTATGATCACACCACTGCACTCCAGCCCAAGTGACAGAGCAAGACCCTGCCTCAAAGTAAATAGATAAAAAAAATAAAATTTGAATTAGAACATAATCAGTTTCAATTTTTTTAAGCTCCACTTCAAAAGAATACCTCTGGGCATTTAAGAATTGTTTTGATTATGCAATTTTTTTTTAAAGCTAGGCATGGAGTTTATCAATAATAATGACCATAATTTGAGTATTTACTATTTGTCAGGCAGTCTCCCATATGTTTAAACCTCTGCCTCATTTAATCCTCACCAAAATTCTAAGATATGTATATTAATCTGGCCATTTTATGGACGGAAAAAACTGAAGCTCCAACAGGGCAAGTAACAGTCCCAGGGCACACAGCCGGCGTCTAAGTGCCAGACCCAGGATTTGAGCACGTGCGGTCTGCCTGCAGCATCTATGCTCTTAAACCACAGGTTTCGGTCTCGAGTGACTGACCGATTAAATGTTGAGTCTAACCTCAGTGAGCTTCATGTGCAGTAAGGCAGAAAAAAATTATCTGTATCATGAGTTTCAAAATGCAAAGGACCTTATTTCCTTCACCGCCGTGTCCTCTCTGCCCGAGGTGACAGTAAGTGGCAGTCACAGAACGGCAGACCCCGGCCCCCCTTTTACCGGCGCATCTGGGGAGAAGCAGCACCAGGTGGCCAAGGTCTCCAGAGCGAACCCAGGAGTCTAACGCCGCCGATGCTGAGGAACCGAGGGCGCGCACTCCGCCCTTTTACCTGCGCTCAGCCACGCGCGTTGCTCTCCTTTCGGAGGAAGGCAGCGCTCCCGCCTCCGCCGACCTTTGGCCTTTGACCCGCAGGTCGGGCGGAGAGCGGGAAGCGAGTCTTCCAAGCCGCCCGGGGAGGAGCCGGGGCCCCTTGCGGTGGAGGATGAGCGGCGCTCACTTCCTGGAGCGGCGAGGCTGGACGGGGGAGGGGACGCCGGCCTCCGAATGCACGCCCGACCAGGGGTGTGCGGTCATTCCCGACGAAAACGTCCCGAGCGGCCTCTCCTACGTCCTTTAGCTCCCACAGTCAGGGTCTGACTCTCACTGCCCTTTACACGGCCCTTTCCTAGCTGCAAAGGTGCGTCTTCGGTGCTCCCTTCCCAAACTTGAGTCAACTCAAAACCGCAGAGGCCTCCCGCTCTGTTCCTCCATGCCGAGAACCCCCAGCCCAGCGTGCAGCGCGGGCCAAACTCTCTCTACTCAAGGGGACCGCGGTGGCTGGCCAGAAAATGCATTTGCCTACTAACCTGGAATCGTGGCCTGGAACAGAGCCGAGGACTAGCAGCTGCGCGTCCTCCACCGCAGCCAGAGACCCTGGGGCAAGGGGCGGGGCCAGGGAGGAGGGGGGAGGTGCCGCCCGAGGGGCTCGTGTGTCCCGCGCCGCCAGGCCTGGGATCCCACCGCTCCATGGGCGCCGTCCTCCGTGTCCCATCGCAGTAAAGGAAAACAAGGTATTTTTTGAAGGCAGAAAGCAAACCTGTTCCGCTTACCTGATGAACAGCAAGTTCTGAGGCCTTTGGGAACACCTCAAGGCCAGAGATGACTCTTGTAAATTGTCTTCAGTGTACTGTAGTCTTCCAACATCATATAACAGTTTAATAACACTGATAATGCACCTCTACTCCATATTAGCATCTTAGTTAAAATGTCTAAATAGATAAAAAATATCTAAAGTTATATGAGTAAAGGATGAACGCTTGGCATAATGGCATGTTTTGCAAAAACATTATTAAAAGTTATCAGTTTAAAAATGCGTATATATGTATATATACCTGTGTGTGTATCTATAATTTTAACCTATACAAATGAGAGACCATCAATCTTTGTTTATAGGGCCTATGAATACACACAAAGCTTACAGAGCCCAGGAACTGTAACTATAGGGTTTCAATGGCACAGCAACTCTGAGAAGAAAAAAAATGTCAAATTTGATGATTGTCACCTGATCTTAGAAGGTGGGTTAGAGGATGGAAGTATAGAGGGAGGAAGGACTGAGGTGTTCAGATAAAAGCCGGATTGACAGTTGGGATGTTGCCATGGAGAAAATTCAGTTAAGTATCAAGAGATTGCCCTCAGTAGGCCCTCAGACCTTCAAATAGAAGGTTATCAAAATCTCAAAACAAGAAGTGCAGACATCTCACTATTCCAATGAGAATACCTCAGGTCCTTGGGCTTAAGAAGCCAAACAAAGGGTACTTTGTGTCACCTCCATCACAAGGGTTTTAGGTGCAGTTGCCTCCACATTGCCCATGGATGATGCTGCAGGTTGAAGCCTGCTTATGCCCTGAGATCCTCTTGGACCCACCCAAACTGCCTAGTGTGGACATCAACCTGCACAGCACACTTTTAAGTCCCCTGGAACATAAGATAATGTGATTGACACCCAGAGGGTTAGAAGTGATGGAGAAGCCCAATACAGAATCCCTTCTCAGGCCCTTTTCTAAGAGTCAGTATAACTGAAGTAACTTACAGGCTCTGTAGTTTTGTCAGCAGAGGGCTTTATTTGTGGAGCCAGGAAGCTCAGTTAAAAAGAGCATGTTTTTCAGTGTGCAGAGTTTTTCTTTTTTGTTTGTTAACCAAGGCAGTTTTTATTTTCTCTGTAATCAATTTCTCATCTTGAACTGGGATACTGGGCATTCCGATGATTGAAAAGAAATTAATGGACTTGGCAATAATTCAAGGGATCTTAAAAAGTTAAACATAAAGTTACCATATGACCCAGTAAATCTCCTAGGAAACTACCCAAGAGAAATGAAAACATATGTTTTCATTTGTGCACAAAGACTTGTATGCAAATGTTCGTAGCAGTTTTGGTCATAAGTATTAAAAAATGGAATAGTACAAATGTTCATCAAGTGTCGAACAGATTAAAAAAACAATTAGTATATCCAATACAAGGGAATTCTATTAACATTAAAAGAGAACCAAGTATGTGGGATTCAGTGGCTTAGGGGGATGGTGTGAGGCATTTAGCAGGACAGGTTTGAAGATTATGGGGCGGCAGATTTGCTGACAACTCCAAGTCCCTGAGTACTCTAAGTACTTGCAGTTCTAGACTCAAAAGACACATCAAGGGATCCAGCCTGCTAATATAACAAACTCAATATATCCCAGGATTATTGCTTATGGCCCAGGGCAAAGGGCCAAGATTTCTTAATAGCAGAAACTGGATATTAATAGTTGACAGTAAAAAGGTTTCAAAAAAAGCAAATAGGACCATGACAAGAGGTGCAGAGAACATTTTCACAGCCAAATAGTGATTAAAAACACAGATGCTGGAGATAGATTTTCTGTTAGTAAATCTCTAACATACTCTATTCCCTGTGAGGAAATCTCTAATATAATATATTCACAGGAGATAGATTTCTTGTGAATAAATCTGTAGTGTATAGTTTTTCAGTATGATTTGTTTGAAAGTAATATTGGATGATTCCTTGTGTCAGAAATATCTCCTCTTCTCTCATTGAAAACCCTCCTCTCATTATTACCACCCGCTGGGAGCTGATGGAAACAGAAAAAAAATAGACATCACAAGGCAGAGACTAAGACTCAGGGTAGTTTATTCTTGAGCATTCAGCATAACAAGGATAGCTGGATGTTCTGTTAGACAGAATCAGTTATTAATGTCTGATAAGAGGAGGAACTTTAGGAAAACAAAGTAGAAACAGATTTCAGTGAGGAAGATTTCTTGTTCCAGAGGCTGAAAAATGCTCTAAAAACAAGCTGTTAATTTTGGTTTTTGATGCTTGTGATCATCAAAGATGGACCGAATTAATATTTTCTTTTTTCCCTTCTTTCCTACCTGCCT
>CAUYPO010145837.1:0-14940 GCA_963574435.1 Cheirogaleus major
AAACCACCGCTTTATTTGGTTAACAAAAGCTGCTTAGTGGGAATTTACCCCATTTGTCAGCCTAACTCAGCTGGCCTCCTTACCATTTGTCAGCCTGACTCAGCTGGCCTCCTTAGGAAGGAGTTTTGATCAAAAGAAAAAAATCAGAGTTTAGTCCTCAATAACTATTGAAAAAAAAATTAGCCAAAGTTCAAAATAAATGTGGAGATAGAAATAATGCTCTGGAAAGCCGGGGGCATGGGGGAGTGATGATGAGAGCACGCGTCAGCAAGTACCCATGCTCTGCCTCACTCACTCGGCCACACTAGGTCAAAGAAAAGGTGTCAGTTTGGATCTCCTTTTTATCGTCAAGACAATTCACTGATTTCTTCAGCAGATGTTCATTGGTGTCTGGAGACTCAGTGGCCAGGAGTGACATGCAGGACATGCAGGTCCTCTTGGTGTGTCACTCAGGCTTGAGTCCCAGCTCGTGTCAGCAAAGAGAAGAGGATGAAGTCATTATTTTATTTTGGCCTAGAGAGAGACTGTGTTGGATGAAGGAGTGTGGGAGGGAAGAAAGGAGAGGCCGGGAAACATCCGCCTCAACTGCCAGGTATACAATAACTCCTGAATTACCCACCCACCAACTACTCACGTGCACGCACACACACATATATGCACACTGCTGCACGCACGTACACAGACACACACACACGCACATGCACATACACCGCCCCCACCCCCCGGGGTAGTTCAGCTCTGTGATGCTGGCAGCGGTTGACCACTCAAGTGGTCAAACTCAAGACGTTGGCTTGCGCTTGGACTAGCAATTTGCATGCAACCAGAGCAAACTAGCTGTTACTCCTCAGGCTCCTAGCCTGTATTTACCTACAAAGCAAATATTATTTACTGATACTTTTTCAACTGAAACTCGATGCCTATGGGCACTTATGCCAAGAGTGGAGCTACTCTTGTCTTTGAAGGAGTCTAGTTCTCATTTTCTCGAAGCCATTTACTGACTCTCCCTTCTTACCCAGCCTTTTTAGGGGGTCTGGGGCCAAGGAAGGGAAGTACTTTGTTACCATAGAGAGAATCCTTCAGTGTCTATTTAAGTCCAACAGATCAAACCTCCTTATTTCTGAGAGCATTTCAATACTTAGTAGTGGATATTTGCTTTTACTTAAAATTTCTTGTTAAATCATTAGAGTGAAAAGATCACAGAAAATTAAAAAACACTCATAATATATGTTCTTGCCGTAGAACATTGGGAAAATTAGACACAGACAACTCAGGCGTCCTGCTAGAATAAAAATGGCTAAAGAAATGACCTTACACAGATTTTCTCCAAGACCTTCAAGCGACATGCTCATTTTATGATGTACGATTCATAGCTACCACCAGGAAGGGGCTTTGGTCATTTCAGCGATCTGATGAATTGACACGTTGGGAGAAGGGAAACACGCACGTGAATAGGTTCGGCTGCGCCGTCTCTGTGACATGAGCTGAGTCCTTCCTTGCACTGTTGACGATTGGAGGAAATCCTGCACACTTTAGCCAGCCTGAAGGTCATTCACTAGCCAGTGTACATCTCCCTTTAACCATAGCTGAGGCCTTGGATGCTCAACTTCTGTATCTGGGAGAGAAGAAATTACCAACAGGCCAGTTGACCCAGAAGTGTCGTCTCCCAGCTGGTGCTCGAGTTCTCCTATTTTGACAGTTACTCCCCTTGGCCAAAACCATGTGTCTCTCCACTCCCCAGCCTCCCTCCACCCCACAGTGTTTAAAATATTCCGTGGAAACGGCAGGGCTCCGGCTTGGCGCAGCAATCCCTGGACAGGGAGCATGACACGGGGGTCTAGTTCTGGCTCTACCTTCCACTACATTTGTGACTGGAACCAAAGTTGACATCTCTGGATCTTTATTTATAAAACTGAGATAACTAGGCAATGGTATCTGAAAATTTCTTTAATCTATGAAGTATGTCACCTGGGTGATAAATCGTCAGTGATTAAGGCGTGTCCCTGAATTATGGTACCGGATGGGTCTGCTTTAAAAGCCGAGCTGGGGAGAAATGGAAGGTGTAGGGGGTAATAGCTCCCTGAGGTCAGGAGACTATAACTTCCAGGAGTGGAGCAGAGCCTTCTCACCAGGAGTTGTGCCCAGAGATGTCACATGCCCTCCTGTTCCTTCTGCCCAGTGGAACAAGGGCCTGGGTGAAGGAGCTTCCCTGCCAACGGGCAGGAGACCTCTCCCTCCACGCTCCCTGCACCCTCTGTCCCCCAGGCTGCTGGAGCAGGTCAGAGACAGCTCAGTGTCCTTTTGGAATACTCTAGATTGCTGGCCTTTGGAAAGCTGGAGGCTTGGGACAGGCATTTGTAGTTCCAAAACAACAGTTCTGGAGGTTTTGTTGTTGTCATTTTGTGTTGTTTGTTTTGCCCAAAGTTGATTTTTGCAGAGAAACTGGAGCTCTTTTTTAGAAGAAAAAGGCAGCCTTGGGAAATTTTTCATCTTGGGGGTTTTGCCCAAAGGCTAAAAATTGCTGAGAGGGATTGTTTCTACTAGAGGAGTTGGCAGCTTCCCCAGAAACACAGGGATGTTTATGAACACAACTGGAAACCAAACCTGAGAAGCAGAACTCTGCTGTTACCTCCTGCCTTAGTGAGCCTGGGCGATGGCGCAGGAAAGAAAGGGATATTCGGACAAAATGATTTTTGCCGTGGATGCCACCCCAGCTGGGTACACCAGGGTGGAGCATCTCAGCCCAGTACAGAGCACCTTGGCCCTCTGGACACCGGACCATGGTGGGGTAGGGATGGCGCAGTGTGATAATACGCCTGTCCTGACATTCCCGGAGCCGCACTCTGGTGTCTGTTCTGCAGGACACAGACACGCTGAACTTCTTCAGTTACAAAGTAGGGCTGGAACTCAAGACACTCTGGGGGGATTGCCTGTTTTGTCCAGGCACAGTGGCTCCTTTTAGGGATGTTAGGCATTTAAAAATTTCCTTATTACTTGGGACAGAAACTGCCCTAAGACTAGCCAAGGAATCAATTACTTTATAAGAATGTTCTTTCTGCTCACACGATGCAAATACTTCATACTTGCAAATCCGACCTGCCAGCTGCCGCAAGGAGCAAAATTAATTCTCCTGGTGATTGCATCATCTCAAAAAGTGGCAATCTCTTGTAATCAATTAAAGTCATGGTCCTCCAGCATTTAATCCCTGCCAGTCTACAATTTAAGCCTGCACTTCAAAATCATTTATTTCTGACTCTCGGACCTACTGAAACAGCTCCTCAGAATAGGTTGCTTACAGCAATGTCCCCAAGGCTGATGCCAGAGACAAAGGGTACTGTACGGGGGCTTCTTCCAATGCCGCCCCTCCCCCACCAGCTCTTCTGTGAAATGGGTAGCAGGAGAGAGGTGTACTTTGGGGGAATTTTCCCCCTCTGATATTATCCAGTTCTCATCTGGACCTCCCTGACCTCCCCCACACACAACCTGGGCTCATCTCCCAACTTGCTCTAGACTGCACAGGTCAAGAATTTAAATTTATAGCTAAATTTTATATTATTGATCAAATGGCATCCTGTCAAGCCGCAGCTTACAAATGGCAAAAAGAAAACCCAATGACCTCCCATTTTCAGGAGACATCTTTGGTGGTTTTATTCTGAGTTTCTACCAAAATACTTGACACTCAGTGTTGTTCTTAGTGTGAGATTTTAATAAAATCGCTCTCAAGACTTTTTTTCTGCCCATTGTGATGATATATTACGTTGATGGAGTGAAGGAGCTCCTTCACTCCACAGATACAGGAGCCAGTCCCTTCTGGGTTCAAATTCATCCCAGTTGCACAACTTCCTATGTGACCTTGGGCAGCTCACTTAACCTCGTTAAGCCCATGGATTCTCACCCACCTATTTAAGCACCAAACACAGGGCCTGACACAAAATGCACACTCAAACTGGAAATTCCCTTCTCCTACCTTCTTTCTTTCTGGATAAGAAAACAACAGTCCTGAATGTTAAGTATTTTGTCTAATATTATGTAATAATAATAATTATTATTATTATAGCTTACATTCTTTGAGCGCTTTTTTCTCTTCCAGGCATTATGGTCAGTTCTTATCTATGCACACCAGAAGTATGCAATGGGCTGAACTATCTAAAATTTCAAAATTATTTATAATTGGATTTCAAAAACATAAGCAAGCAACAAAGAACAAACAGATAAATTGGTCATCATCAAAGTTAAAGACTTTTTTGCTTCAAAGGACACCATCAAAATACAACTCACATAATGGGAGAAAATTTTTGCAAGCCATATATCTGATAAAGGATTTGAATCTATAATATATAAAAATGCTTACAACTCAATAATAAAAAGACAAATAACCTGATTAAAAATAAGCACAGGATCTGAATAGATATTTCTGTAAAACCAGATATAGCAATGGTTAATTAACACTTGAAAAGATATCAACATTGTTACCTATCAGGGAAATACAAATGGAAACTACATGAGCTATTACTTAACACTCAATAACATAGCTCTAATCAAAAAGAAAGGTAATAAAAAAGTGTTGGCAAGGATGCAGAGATATTAGCACCCTTATACAAAGGCTGGTGGGAGTGTAAAATAGTTTAGCTGATTTGGAAAACAGTCTGGCAGCTCCTCAAATTATTAAAAACAGTTATCACATCATCCCACAATTCAACTCTTAATTACACACTCAAGAGAAATAAAAACATATGTTCACACAAAAACATGCATATGATTGCTTATAGAAAAATTAATCATAATAACTCAAAGATGGAAACAACCCAGATGTTTACCAATTGACAAATCGATATGTTAAATATGGTATATCCAAACAATGGAATATTATTTGGCCATAAATAGGAATAAAGTATTGACAGATGCTGCAATAGGGATGAATCTTAAAAATATTATGCTAAATGAAAGAAGCCAGTCACAAAAGACCACATGTTGTATGATTTCATTTATATGAAATGTCCAAAATAGGCAAATCTATAGAGAAAAACAGTAGATCCATTTCAGCCTGGGGATGAGGGGAATGGGGGGAGAGGGGGAATGACTGCTAATGGGTACAAAGGGTTCTCTTTCAGTTGATAAAAATGTTCTAAAAATGACTGTCGTAATAATCACACATCTGTGTGAACATCCTACAAACTGCAGGACTGCATCTTATAAATGAGTGATGTTATGTGAATTACATTTCAATGAAAATATTATTTAAAAAATACACAAGTGGTTAGTGTATTTATGTTTTATTTGACAAGCTGTACTCGTAGTTTTGGGGTGGTCTACGGCCCTTGAGCACCCCTGATCCTCACCGCTGCCTACTCACTGGTCAGGGAGCTGTCCACGAGCCCTAGGTGCTGAAGGGTGTGGGGTGACTGACACCTGGTCCAGCTCACCGCAATCGCTGAGGCTCCTCCCTGCACTAAGATGTCCCTTCTCTGCACCGGTGCCCTTCTGGCCATGAACAGCCATTCAGCTACTTCTCCATCTAGAAAACTCCATTTCTTCTTGTAAGGCATAGTTGGGGCCTCTTTCTCTGGAGCCTTGCCTAATTCCTTCTGTAAGGTAAGGCACTCGGTCCACATTTCTGCTCTCAGGTTGCTCTTCCTGCATCACCATCTGTTTGTCCTTCTATTAGGCTTGCAGCTCCTAGAAGGTGGGAATTAAAACCTGTTCCTCTGAAGGCCCATGCTGCCTGGCAAGGGCCTAACAGACAACAAATGAGACAGCAAAGCTGAGCGCTCACTGTGCGTCCCACACGATGGTGTGTGCTCACACGCAGCGTCCTCACAGAAGCCTGCAGGGGTCAAAATTGTGAACATACTTTTCCCATAAAGAGACTAAGGCTCAGAGAAGTCAAATAGGCTTCTCAAAGTCATGGAATTAATACTTGGCAGAACCTGTATTCCAGCCCGGGCTGTGTTGTGTTAAAGGCCACAGCCTCTTACGGGCAATTCAGTACTCTTTCAAGATGACTATTACTCCTCATCTATTCCACCTGAAAATGTTCTGTTTTTATTTCTAGCTGGCTCTTGCCCTGCTTTTCCTCTGGAGTTTCTGCACCTGCTGGCAACGGCTCTGGGGCCTGGTGTCAGGTCCTGGCTTTTTCTTAAGGTTGACTTCATCTAGAATGTATGACAAATGGCATCTTGTTTGCTTGGACTCAATTCATGCCTCTCCAGTGGAGAATGTCCTGACCTTGTGACCCAGCCTGGCTGCTAAGCGAGCCTTCCCACAGGCTTTGGACTGACCACTGCTCTTTTTTTTTGGCAAAATTTCCAAGTAGGAGCATTTCTGAATCTAAGATGCATGTTCTGCATGAGTGCTCGGCTGGTATTCTGTAAGAGCTACGTGGGGTAAAACGTCCCCTGGGAAATAACTCTCCAGACACTTGGGGGAAATGGTTCCATCAAAGCAAAAGTGGCGTTGCAAAGAGAGACAAGAACACCTTGTTGCCGTGGTAACGACAGTTGAGCTTCTGACACAGCCTGCAGGACTGGTAAACACCAATGTGTTGTATCATCTCCAGTGAAAAAAGAGAACAGCGTTCCTAAATCCACTCCTGCCCAGTGTGGGGGTCTTGGCAGATCAGCATGGCTTCGTTTCTCCATAGGGTGTTTCTCCGGTGAGCTGCACAACAACCGAGTTTTAATGACTTTGGAATTGGAGCTTCCGTAAACCTCCTCTCCTTCACCCATGCCAAGAGCTCCTGGGATGAAGATGCGCTTGACCCATGCAGTCGCTTACTTGGAACATGCCTTTTACAATCGAACAGAGGACCCCATTTCCTTTTTAAGTGTATTTGAAAGATATGAAGTGACCCAGAATGATTTACAGTAAATATTGTTTTTACACAGGTAAGGATAACACCAAGACACCTGCCTGCTCTGACATTTTCAACAGCTGGGACAACTGTCGTCACTGTTGACTGTCAATAGGGTGAACAAAAACAAAGGGGTGCTTCCCAAGGTCACCTTGGTGGGTGTCACTAGGACCTCAGCTTCCAGAGGCTGCACCCAGACCCCTGAGTTAGTTAAAAAGTCAAAAAGATGCTTTTCATTCTAGAAATTCCCATGGCACTGCTTCTTGGAGATTTGGGAAGCCAAATCCAAGGTGGACCGGGCGGCGGGAGCGGCGGGGAATGCGGCCAGTGAGACAGTATCACAGTGGTTGCTGCATTGTGGCTTGGATGCTCATGGGCCTTTCTGAGAAGACAGGGAACCCGTGAACCCATTTATTCTAGATTCCAGCAGATCAGAAAAATATGCAAAAACCAGCAGACCCATCAGAGCCCTGGTCCAGCGTGGGGCCTGCAAAGGCTCTGTCCAGAGGCTCTGGACAGACTTCCTGCCACCTCCCTCTGTGATGATTTCTGCTCAGTCATGGGCCAAATGCCTCCCTTTGGGGAGACTTAGCCTTTCCCTCTATGGACTCCTAAGCAGAGATCTGGCGTTTTCTGCGTCCCAGCTCTACTTGTCTCCTGGCAGCCACGGAAAGCCGAGCCTCCCCACTGTCTGCGTGGAGGGGCAGATGGATGGCCGGAGTCCCCTTCCAGACCCTGCCCACTCTGTCACTCCACACTGCACATCACTTGGACGGTATTTATTGTTTGAACTTGTTGAAATGTTGCTCTGTCAAAAGCTTATTCTCCTGCTGGGCAGGGACACTGTCTTCTCTTTTTATTTTAGTCCTAGGCAATAATACCATCTTCTGCCCTTGGTCAACTTTCTGGAATTGATTGACTGGTGGGACATTTCTACCACTGCTCCCATTTGGTCTCCCCCAACTGCATCTCTGTCACACCACCTCCCTCGTCCTGCTAAGCAGCCCTGCTCCTCTTGAGCCATGCTGGTGGGCTCGTTCATCCTCTGTATGCTGTTTAATAGGACCATAGGTTTTTAATGAGATATTTGTTTTTTAATTTCAGCCATGAAACCTATGCTCTAGGAACAGTGTACACAAGCATTTTTAAAAGCATAAGGTTTGTTACTTGCAGTTCGGCGTTCTCTAAGGCTGTGGTCCTTGATCCTGGGGCCACAGGCCAGTTACATTAGGGACTGGGCCATGATCTCCGCCACCCACCTTCCCACCCCCTGTCCGTGGAAAAATTGTCTTCCATGAAACCAGTCCCTGGTGCCAAAAAGGTCGGGGACCACTGCTCTAAGGGATTCTGAATGTGCCTTTTGTTCCCTTAAGAAGGGACTAGAGCTAAGAGTTTTTGCGCTGTGGTCTAATCGACGTCCTGCTCACGTGGAAGGTGCAGTCAGTCCTACAGGAAGAAGCAGGAGGAGAGGGAAGAAGAAAATGCATTTCCTCCTCCACTGTCCCCAGCCCGGACCACACAAAGGATCTCCTATCAAGTCCTCTCTGTCACGTTAACTGGAGCATCGCCTACCTGCTGTGCCTGCTCCTAGACAAATTCAAACAGCTCCATTGTTTTACAAAGAAAAATGAAAGCCACCCCAAGCTGCCCTTCTGCACTCCCGTGAAATTACTGCAGCGACCCAGCACTGTCTCAGGCCAGCAGAGCCGAGACAGATGCCAGCTCCCAATTAGCTCGGTCTGCCAGTGACGCGTCGGGCGGTGACGTGGAGATCCGGTGCTGAGCTGAGCAGACTTGTCCGGCTTAGTAACCGAATCTGAGTCTCATCCCATCATTATACTAGAACAATCAGAGCGATTAACAACGCACTGGCTGCTTCGTGGAAGAGCTGAAGCGCAACGACAGTCTTAGGAAAACAGAGCTAAAAGTCGTCGGATTCCAGAACAGCTGGGAATCTGCTGCTCGGATGTGGGGAAATGAGGGATCATGACCGAGGGAGGTGCGGGCGAGTCCGGCTGCCTTTATGAGCCCAGTGCCGAGTTTCAGGTTCATGCTTCAAACCGCAGTGCAGGGTGAGGCAGCCCTCACCTTGGTGGGTGGAGACCTGTGCACCTCCCCAAAGACCAGCAGGGCAGCAAGGCCCTTCCCACTGGCCGCCGTGGGCTCGTGGCCTGGCCCACCGCCCTTTCCCATGGGCCCTTCACTACCCAGCCGCACAGAGCGACTCGTGGCTCCTGCACCCACCGCTGCTCTCGCAGAACTCCGGGCCTCATGATGGATGTGCACACTGCCTGGAATGCTTTCTCTGGTTCTGCACTGATCGGTCCCCACCCACCCCTCAGGACCCAGCTTAAATATCACCTCCTCCAAACAGTCTTCCCTGACCCCAAGCCTAATCCAGGCCCACGTCCTCTGCACCCACACAGGAGTTTGTGTCTTATCATAGTCATGACACTCACCAAACAGGACTACGGCTATTTATTCACAGGCCTGGTTCCCTCCGCTGGACTGCAAGCCCCACAGAGGGTAAGGCTCATGTTCTGCTCGGTCCTGTTTGCACCATCTGCGATGGTACCTGCATGTGCGTTGAATTAATGGATTAGACCAATATGACGTGTTACATTTAATATTTTGGTTCCTGCTATCATCTTCTGAGCTCACTATACAAGGAAGGGTACCTCCTTTTGACCCCCAAGTTCTCTGGTTGGTTGGACAGAAAACACATCGCTCTTACTTTGCTCAGAGACGATCATGGCAGCCGCCCAAGCTCCGTGGGCGTGCCTGGCATACCGCCGATGACTCGCCACGCTGCAGAACATAGTGTTTGCAACAGAATAACCCCCGCTACTTATACACGTCAAATTTGGCGTCTGTTCTTTTCAAAGCAGATGGAAAGAAGACACGAATACTTGACGTACATTATGAAATGACAAAGAGAAGAGCCAGCCCATGCAGCATCATAATGCGTGTTGGTCACTGACACTCTGCTGGTACCTAGAGACAGCGGAAGTGTGCAAAGTCCTCTGCTTGTACACCCTCCCACTCAAAGGTCAGTGCTGGTAGGAGTTTCTACTACAGGTGCACGAGGGAGAGTGCACCGCACCTTCTCCGACAGCCCCCGGAGTTCACTTCCACAGAGAAGTCAAGCTGGTCTTCTAATGCTGGGTTCCAGCCACTTCTGAGTCCGGGACAATGGACACAGCTTTGCCGGCTCGTTTGACTTCCGGCTGACGGTGACTACAGCTTGCTCCATCAGCAACCCACATCACCATGCAGGGCAACAGGTTGATTTTGTGAGTTCTTAGGGGCAGGTCATTAGACACAATGTCCATGTGAGAGGCACAGTGTCCCAGGCCCACGGCCGAGCCGAGACCACAGCAGGCTGGTTGACAACCCAGGGCTTGGTCTTCCCACAGGTAAAGTGAACGGGGCTGGACGGTGGCCTTTGCAAGGCCACTACTGGCTCTGCCCTTTAATTGACTTTGCACCCCAGACCCACATCTGGCCCAACCCAGGACGCCAGTGCCCTAGGCCCTGCCAAGAGGAGCCCTGGCACACGATGGGGACATCTGCCACTCAGACTCCCGTGTGATGTTCTCAAGGAGGGTCCCTGCTCTCCTGATACAGCACGTCCAACACAGCGTGTTTTCTTCTCAAGTACGTGACTTGCTTACACTGCAGTGCAGGGCTGACGGCAGCAAGGATTTGTTCTCCACACCTAGACTGGTTCCCAGCACATAAACCGTCATTAATACATATTGGTTGAATGAATGAATGCCCCTCTGCTTTGAAAAGCTTCTGTATTATTTCAGGAGCAAATGATGAGGAAAAACATATTTGTATACCCCGAATAGTATCTGTTCCTGAGAACAAAGCTTCAGGGGTTCCATTATGGGGTGAATGATGCTGTATGGCAACTATTTCCTAAATTGTCTTGAAAAATCTGGAAAAGTCCATACAAAAGGGGGGGAGGAAGGAGTGGAGTAAGTGTGTGATTGGACTATTACCAATAATTGAAAAAATGAGTCATTTTCTGCTGTGGTCCATTTCTGAAAGAGTCGATGTACAAAGCTGATTCGAACCCTTAGCGGCGCACCCGGGTCCCTGTTTCCTGCGGTCTCCACTCCTCACTCAGCCTGCCGGTCCCCGAATCTCAGGTTTGCACAGACGAGAGGAGGATAAGAAAGTGGATAAAAGTTAAGTTCTTGGTTCCCTGGAGCCGCGTGTAGTGGCTCTGTAGGTGCACAAAATAATTGCTTTCATATTTTCTAACGTGATGTGCACCCTGCCGGGGGTCCAAAGTTCTCTGAGAGATGCAGCCACAACCTCCTGCTAGCAGCATGACACCAAATGTAAGTTTAAACCCCAGGCTTCTCCTGCCCCCCGGCCCTGGCCCTCGAATGTCGTAGCAGGGCCCCAGAGCAGTGGGATCTGAGCCCTAAAGGCAACGATGATTTAACAGGAGCAGGGTTGCTGCCTGAAATCACTGAGTCTCAACGTTCCTTAGATTTCACTATATAGAAAGTTGAGAATGGGAGGACAGGAAATCAACAAATTATTGATTTGTTTAACAGAAAATGTCAGGTGTGTTTATCACAATGAAGTGGGAAATGCTAGAAGAGATGGCAAAGCATCCCCTCAAAACAGAGGCCACATCGTTTGAAAAGAGTAGCTGGGTTTCGGGCTGCTGTGAGTTTTTAGTGAGAATTTACACATTTGCTCAGAGACTCCAGAGCAAACAGGTTTTCTCTGAAAAGTGACCTGGCATCCCAAGTAGACAAACAATTGAAAGGGCTTGGCTTTCTTAAGCAGCTTGAAGAAAACCGGGGTTACTCAATTGCTCCAGAAAAATGACTGTTGAGTGCCCAGGGATGTATTAATAAATGGACGATTCCCGAGAGTCTGAGCACTTTGAACCTGGTGCCTGGCTTCCCAGACACCTTCCACGCAAAGGCGGCATGTGGGAGACTCAATATTCAGGCTGTTTGATGTTCTGGGCTTTCCTTCCACATGGCATTTCAGATTTTGCACTGAGTTTCTGTATGAACTCTAAAACTGTAGGATTCTCAGGGGTGGGATTAAAGTGTAATTTTTGCTCATTCATTCACTCAACAAACATTAATTGAGTATCCAGCATGGATCCAAGTTTTGTGCATGGTTAGTGTCCTTGCATCAATGTAATCTCCCTCTGATCTTGACTGGCCAAGACTCTAGTTTTCCAGAGACTCCTACTCACACATTCTTTCCCACAGCTGGGTAACTATCTGCACTTCTTTCCCTAAACCAGACAGTGAATTGGGCTATTAGGTGGGCACCAGGCTAAAAACCTAGGTTAGAAATATACATATGCTCTAGTTTGAATGTGTCCCCCAAAGTTCGTGTGCTGGAAACTTAATCCCCAATGCAGCAGTGTTGAGAGGTGGGACCTTTAAGAGGCGATTAGGTCATGAGGGCTCTGCACTCATGAACTGACAATTACTGTCATCACAAGAGTGGGTTAGTTATTATGGGGACAGGTCCTGATGATGAGCCCTGCTTCCTGCTGTTTGCTCTCTTACACACTGTCCTGTGCTCCCACCTTCCGCCACAGGGTGACACAGCACAAAGGCCCTCACCAGACACTGTCACCATGCTCTTGGACTTCCCAACCTCCAGAACCGTGAGGCAAATAAATTTCTGCTCATTGTAAATTACTCAGTCTGTGGTATTCTGTTATAGCAACACAAAAGAGACTAATACGTCATTCAATTGTGTTCATAGAGCGGGTGTGGTGTCCTAGACACATGTAAGCACCACCAGGACAAACTCACGTTAGGAGAGGTTTGTCTTGGTTTGCCCATTCTGGGTACCAGAATCTTCACCTTATTGATTGATTGATTGATTGAGTGATTGATAATGCACCATAAATGTTATTGACAGGACTGGTATTATACATTCTATCTTATTGTCAGAACATATGCTGGGTCATGCACCCTCAATTTTTTTTAAGAATCTTTAATGGTTATTCAGGGATCCCTTATGTAAAAATATAAAAATATTTCAAGGAGTTCTTATTTAAAGATTCCATGATGGTGACTATAGTTGTAGCCACTGACTGGACTCTGGGCAGCTCTTTATGAGAGCCATGTGTGCTTCATTAAGCGTGCTTATGTGCAGGATGGTGTGAAGTGCACAAAGTCGTGAGCATGGATTTTCAGTTTCTGCTCACTGAGAAGCTGGTGATAACCCTGCTCAGAGGCTGAGGAGACAGTTCTGGCTGAGTTTTCATCCATGTGCTCCACTGTGTCTTAGCCTTTGCTTCCACGTTGCTCAGGCCAGTCTTGAAGCACCGTGACTTTACTATCACTTCTTGTGGCAGACTTTGCTTCTGTTCCACATGCTCTCTACCGTGAACCTTCCATTGGACCTTCTGCCTTGACCAGGGTCCCGTGGGCTGTGGTAAGAAGAGAGGTGTTTTGAATTCTCCTTGGAATTCCATACAGAGTGCCAGTGAAAAATGGATCCTCTGGTGTGTGTGTTGTGTAGCACACGGCACTTGCTGTGTGACATCATTAAACTTGTCTTCCCACCTGCCAAAAGCAGCAGCTAATGAACATTTCTGCTCCATGTCCTCAGTGCAGCGGGCTGTCAGAGTCACTCTAGCTTACAAGAAATGAAGCATCAAGGAAAATGCACCTTAGCATAACCATTATCTCTCTTTGGGGCCCTGGGACCTTCAGTTTTTAGGTGTGTGACATCAAATCTCTATTAGCCAAGTACCAAGGACCGAACTCCAAGCAGCTTGTCTTCAGCTCACTTTAAATTATGACCACTGGTAACTGGTTTAGCATGTGTGTGAATTTCAATGGAGTGTAAGGAGTTGAAAGGAACTAGGTAGTAATGGGATGTTGATCATGTCCCAAGATTGTTATATTTTAGACACAGCAAGCACAAGCCACACTTACTAGCCGAAGTGGAGTTGAGTAATTGTGCTGTGAGTTGAGTTATACCAGGAGAAGCAGGTTAGAGTAACAGTGAGAAGCTTGGGCTCTAATTGGGTAACTGGGGTCGTGCTGTAGGCGCCACAGCTTAGAAGCTGCGCAGTCTTCAGACGTCTTAGGCTTGGTTTTCCCAACTGAGAAATGAGATAATGCATGGAAAGTACTTAGCTCAGAGAAGTGGATTTAGAAAGTGCTCAATAAATCTTAGCTTTCTGTGACATATTTTGTGCTAGAAACCAAATGGACTGCCACCCAGAGAAATGCCCCGCATGACTCCCCAAGCAAACTGCTTGGACTCTCCTGGGGTTACAACACGTTTCCTCTTCCCCTCTGCCAGTCCGGTTTCTACACATCTCCAGAAGCCCTGCCCGGGTCTCCGCACTCCTCCCCGAAGCCCTCTCTAACCTCCCGAGTGGCAGACTCACAACCCAGCAAACTGGAAGCCCCTGAACAGCTGTTGATCATGCCAGGCCATCCTCAGAATCCTGCAGAATCCCCTCAGCAATAGCCCCAGGGTATTTGTGAGACCCCTGTAGTCTGCTGACAAGTGAGGTTTTTGATCAGGAAGGCCCAGTGATGCTCGGACCCCGAGGGAGAGGCTAGTAACGTTCCGTGTTGCCGGCGTCACTGACTAAGCCAGCACACCCGAGAGGCGGCAACCACAAGCCGCAACATGGCCGCAGCGCCGGGCGCCTGGACACGGGCGGTGCAGCGTTCTCGTCTTTAGCACGGCGCGACGCTCAACTGGCTGGCGTGTGTCTCTGAGACGATCTCCCACACCTCTCCAGTGGCCTCGTGTCACCGTGGACTCTCTCCACATAGTGTGGAGATTTACAGCCCAGGACAATCAGCTGTGTGATTCTCGCAAATAAAAAATACTTGCATTTCAAAGGAAAAGTATGACCTCTGCTGGAAGATTCGTGGGACTGACCATTACCTAAAGGGAAGGAAGGAAGGAAGGGATGGGGGAAGGAAGGAAGGAAGGAAGGAAGGAAGGAAGGAAGGGAGGGAGGGAGGGAGGGAGGAAGGAAGGAAGGAAGGAAGGAAAGAAGGAAGGAAGGGAGGAAGGAAGGAAGGAAGGAAGGAAGGAAGTGAGAGGGCAAGGAAGCAAGG
>CAUYPO010145843.1:0-70069 GCA_963574435.1 Cheirogaleus major
GACAGAGTCTCACTCTGTTCCCTGGGCTAGAGTGCCGTAGTGTCAGCCTAGCTCACAGCAACCTCAAACTCCTGGGCTCAAGTGATCCTCCTGCCTCAGCCTCCCGAGTAGCTGGGACTACAGGCATGCACCACCATGCTCGGCTAGTTTTTTCTATATATATATTTAGTTGACCAATTAATTTCTTTCTATTTTTAGTAGAGATGGGGTCTCGCTCTGGTTTCGAACTCCTGACCTTGAGCGATCCGCCCACCTCGGCCTCCCAGAGTGCTAGGATTACAGGCGTGAGCCACCGCGCCCGGCCTCCTTATATGATTTAGTTTTCAATCTTTGCATTGAAAATTTGTTTTTACTTCTCCAAGGAAAGATGAGATCAAAAGTGCCAGAATGAATAATACATTAATAGATCGTCTAATGGAATAGCTCTGCCTCGTCATTCTGAAGACTGTCGTAAGCCCAAAGAGCAAAATTCAATTCCTCCAGCCATAGATGTGCCTTCCGTAATCGCTTCATTCTTCCTTTTGTTGTTATATGTCAAACAGAAGGGGAAGCTGAGTCAGGGGATTTGCTCAGAGTTGGAGCTGAACACCAGATCCAGGTCTTATAATTTTGATTCCATCATTCCACCTGCGATTAGTGTTGACTCAGGGTTGTGTTTTCTCATGAAATAAATGCCCTGTGCTGTCATTAGCATGTGACAGGAGAGCACGTGCAGAATTGATCACTTAGGGGAATTTGGCAACATGTCGGCAAGGATTGGAGGGTCTTTAGTATCTTACATGAGTCCTCCTGAAAACATACTGGAAAACCCCCTCCCTGCTCTGCCCCACCCCAAACAACAGTACTACTTTAGCTCATTTGCATATTAATAGACAACCTGGTATTTGTGTTTAATATTTGCCTTGACCTTCAGGTCCTACTGACTCCCTGCATAGCACCACCGAGTTGGTTTTATCCAGTTTACCGCAGGGTCTCACTCTTAACTTGGCATCTTGACTTTGATTCTTTCTTCTGGTGCCTTCCTACTTGCTGTTCGTATTTCTTGGCTCTGGCATTTGTACCATGGCTGCTGCTTAAGGATTTTGGCTTATCTTGTTCATCAAGCCCATAGCGGGTTTCTCTGACTCATTCTTTATACCTTTCTGTAACTGAATCCCAGATACCCACTTTGCTAGAGGCTCCTTCCTGCCCCTCCCACAAAAGGGGGGTGGCAGAGGGATTTGGACAATTTTCAGGTGAATGCCTAATCTCTGCTTTATAAGGTCGCTAGAGCATTTTTATGAACACAATTCTAGGAAAGACAGATTCGAGCTTATGCAGGTCTTGAAAAGTGTCATAAATAGGCAAATGTATTTCTAAACTAGCTTAAGTTGGTACTTAATGTCTCTAAAGAAGGAATGGTCTGAAAGGCAAAGGAACTCTGAGTTTTATGACTGATAGTTAATTGGAAATTCTACACCAATTAAGGAATAGTCTTACACATTACCAGAAGTCTTAGAAGTGACTAAATACTTTCTTTGTTCTTTCTGAACAGGACACTGTTAATAATCAATCTCTTTTGAGGTGGCATTTACTTACCTCGCCCCTAATGAACTGAGATTATCTCCAAATGACTTGAAGTGTTATATACAGGCTTTAACTATGAGGGATCAAGAAATGTTGGCTGGAAATATTATAGTGAAAACAGCTTATGTTGAAAGGGATGAGTTCCTTCTTTTGTTGGTATTGCTCTATGGAATGCATGAATTGTTTGTAGCACACTTTAATGGGAAATTAAAATCCCTAGCCAGCCCACATACCCACTCTATGTTTTCCATCAACTTTGTGTAGTTTAATGATATGGATAATTTAGAAGGAAGCTTATATCTATGACAAATTACACTCCTCTGTTCTAAAAGATGGCTCTATTCTAAAAACTTGGCTGATCCTATCTTATTGTGTACTGAGAATGGATTTAGCGTATCTCTGTTGATCATTTGTGAAGACACTGAAGGAAACAGCATCAAAACTTACTTGTTTATATTAATTAAGCTCTTGTCATTTATATACCATTTCTCAAGTAGTCAACCTCAGGTTTTACAAATGGTCTATTAGTTTCTGGCCTGGTTTTTAGGTTCTTGCTGATCACTAGACGTGTCGCTGGTTAGCTTCCCTGCGTAGTCTGAGATAGATAAAACAAGGTGCCTTATTGTACTGTATTGTGTGGCTTTACAAGAATACCATTAGGTAATTTGTAACGAACAGAAATCTGTTAGCTCACAGTTCTAGAGGTTGGGAAGTCCAACATCAAGGTGCTGACAAAAGGGCCTTCTCGATTATGTTATAACATGGCTGAAGGCATCACAAGGCAAAAGAAAGCAAGAGGCGTGAACCCACTCCTGAGATAAAGATAGTAGTCCATTCATAAGGGCGAAGCCCTCATGCCCTAAACACCTGTTAAAGGTCCCACCTCCCAATACCGTCCCAATGGCAATTAAATTTCAACATGAGTTTTGGACAGAACAAACATTCAAACTACAGCACAAGGCAAATGAAGCATAACGTTGTCTGAGAACAGCGAAGTTATAGATATCAAGTAGGAAGTGTTGGAGGACCTGTTAGATATATTTTTTCTTTGCTGAGAATATAATTAAACTTCACGAAAGTTGAGGATACTGCCACTGCTTTTGGACCCTCAACTTAGAACAGATCTAAAGAACGTAGAAAAGAAGAAAACCTTATTGTAGAATCTTGTGGACATTTCTGTGTTACATTCAGAGTTCTATCCAAATCTTTACAGCCATGATACATCTGTGGGGAATGGCACTTTTTTTTTCTTTTAAAGAAAGAACAGGCATCCATGTAATGTTTCCTTGAAAATCTCCATTCCCCATTTAAAAGAGATTGTATTTTAAACCACACTCCTCAGCATTGGTGTCCAGATAAGATGAGTAGAATTTTCGGCAATGTCAGGATGGAGTCAGAAGTCCTGAAGATTCTTTGAGGCTTGGTGCCTTTATATTCTTACGCATTTTGAAAGAGAGCCTGCAGGAAGGGAGGATGTCTTCTTTTTATGTGGAGGCATTTAATGCCAGCATTGATATGGTGGTTGTGATACTAATATTGGAGCTACAAATTTAGCTACTTTGTATAGAAAATAGTTGCATTTGAACAAGTCTGTAGAGTTTATTTTGGGAATCTTGAAGATTTCCTAATGTTGATGAGAATTGAGCCTGACTTTAGAAACCCTCTGGGTATAAATTGCGCTGATAATTGGTCTGAGTTGAACCTGGAAAAACTGCTGATGTGTTCACTTTAAGCAGAGTGATTCATCATGTTATCCTGGACAGCTCTGGCAGAAGAAAGAGAAGTGAAGTAGGGAGTGAGAAATTAAGGGCAAATGGAGATGGTGGCTATGATGTGCATAAGGAACTTTTAGGTCTTTTAGGAAAAGGTTGTTGGGTGTCCATATTCTTTACCATTTTAATTAGTGCTTCCTGTTCTCCTTTCAGAAACTATCCTTCCTTTCCGTGCTCCTTACCCGATCCCTATTGTTCTGTGCCCATGGAATTATTTTCAGGCTTTTGCAATAAAGCTTGCAAAGCTAGCTCAGTCTGCTAGCTTTCAGAACCATGGCCAGTCCTGTTCCATGGCTTAGAACTGTCTATTCTCATCCCCAGACAGCATTAAAGGCAAGTGCTGTGGGGTTGTGTTTGTGTTGGACATTTGTTGAGAAAGATAATTGAGATTCTGCCATTTCAAATACTGTAAGGAAGTATCTGGCACTAATTTGACATGACTGTTCTGAATTTAGCAATGAAAAAAAACCTTAATTGCCTTGTTTTCCTTACAAATAGGACATTAATATTAATTTCAGAAAATTTGGAACTTACACATAAGCAAAATGAGGAAAATAAGACTCATCAATAATTCCACCATTTAGGGATAATAATTATTAACATTTAGTGTATATCTTTCTGGTGTTTTCTTCTGTACATATGGTATAAATCAGTAAGCCTTGGGTTGCAAGTGCAAGAAACCCAATTATAAATGGAATAAAACAAATAATAAAAAAGAATTTATTGATTCCCTAAAGGAAGGGTCTGGGTATAGCTAGATCTTTAGGGAAAGTAATTTGAGCTGAACAAAAGACCAGAAGAAGTTAAAAACAACAACTAGAAGTAATGATTATTCACATATTTAAGGCATTGATTACCTGGTAATGTTAATAAGGCAGATATGCTCTGGTGGTTAATTGTGGGTGAATGGACGTGGTTGGAGGAATTCTTCCTTACTGGAGTCCTTGCTTTTCTCTTGAAAATTCCCTGGCAGGTGGTAGGTGTTAAAAGACATGATTTAGAACTCAAGCAGGGGCAGACCAACACTCTGGACTCTGTCCTGACCCACCAAATCCCTGTTTTCTGTCATGTTCATCCACTCTTTGTCTTCTACTTTTGTCTTCACTACTGTGTTGTTTTGCCACCTCAAGATTGCCTCTGTTGGGTAGATAGTTAGGATGTCTGGCTCTTCTTGGGTCAAGAGTTCGCTGTTTTGGTGCTGTTTCCAGCAATTGCTCCACCTGGGAAGAAGGGTAAGGGTGGGTACTCTGTTTTTTTGGCGTTGCACCACCCTTAATCCTATCCCAAGCAACTGCTACACCTAGGGAAGGAGGGAATGCTTTATCAGTCTAGGAATTCCCCAGCCCAGGAATAATAAGATTCAGAAAATGACCTAGAGTAACCTAAGGATAATTAATATGCCATAAGCTTGAATCTGCATTGCGGTTCACTCCCCAAAGTGGGCTTTCTTACAGGGAGCTCATATGCGCAGATGGAATTTTGAAGACAGCTGTTGATCATTTGCTAACATCCTACACCTCCTAAGATCCACCTCCTCCAGACTGGGCTAATAAAAGGAAACAATCTGGGAAGTCAGGAGGAAGTGAATGAGTGAATGAATGAATGAATGAGTGACTTGGTCTGTCTCTCTCCACCCAAGGAGACAGACCCATTTTATTCTACAGTAAAGAGCTGCTCTTGTGAAACTGCCCTCTGTCTGAGGTTACTTCGTCGTCTTAGCCTTGCTGGTGATTTTTCCAAGAAAGGAGTCAGAGACCAGGATAACAGTCTGGACTTGACACTTTGATGTGTCTGGTCATTCTTTGGCCAAGAGCACGCCAAGAACCAAGGGCAGACTCCCACCTTGACATCTTTGGTGCTGAAACCGGGGATTCTGACATCTCCTTGGGAACTTTGGGAGGTGCCGTCTTTGGCAGGGGATTGAAATTGTCATGCTGGGCTCTGGTGACAGTGTCTGTAATGTGGTCCCTCCTCCTGGTGGTTTTTGCAGACAGAAGGCATCAGCAGGGGGCTGGAGTTGAGTATGTGTGAAACACCCCGTGGTGACCCAGCTAATCCCTGGAAGGTTGATTTATTATGGGATGCAGATGGGGCAAGGGTCAGTGACACTGGGTGATTACTGTTTCTTCTCAAAGGCTCATGAATACTGTGCAAACTTGTATTATGTAGGGAAAATGATATTATGGAAGGTAAAGTCCAGAAAAATTGTCAAAATGTTTAGTTTCAATTGACTAAGAATCAGAGTTAGTTTAGGTCACCATTGAGGCTGCTAAAAAATGACTGGTGTGAATTTTACTTGTTTCTCCAATAGATTCTTGAAATATTGAAATAATATTAATGTAATTAATGTAGTTATAATTAATACAATTGGGATAATTACTATTAATAAAAGAATTAGCAGACCAAAAAAGCTGTAGGCCAATGTTTTTTTTTTTTAAAATATGGTGTGCCCTGGAATTTCATAGACCAAACTAATTTTATTGCTAGACCATCAGTGGGACTACCTCTTTGTTGAATGGCTTAACAGCATTTGGGAAAAAAACACATGTAAACACCAGTGACGGATCTCCTAGTCTTAATTTTTCCAACCTACTGTGTTGGCAGAAATTATGAAAGAAGAAGGCGTAATAAGTTAGGGCATATAAGGAGTACCATCGTTATGTTCTAAAGCAGGTGTCCCCAACCTGTTTGGCACTAGGGACTGGTTTCATAGAAGAGAATTTTTCCATGGGGTCGGGGGTCGGGGGTGAGCTCTGCGGCTGGTCCCTAACAGGCTGAGGCCTGAGTTTGGGGACCACAGTTCTAAACCATTTTGATTATCTTATAGATACCATCCAACTCCTAATAACATTTTTGTAATGTAAACTCCAGATAAATTATTTTTCCTTCGTTTTGAAGATAAAAGACTAAGGTATAGATATTTCTCAAAAATGTCTGCATAAACTCTAGTTTTTGTCACCTCTGGCTAGCTGAAATTGAACTTCCTCTGCTCCTAAGTAGGATAGTTTGATAATATTCTGAAATCCAGGCTCTTAGTGCTGTTGACTCCCCACTGCTGAAAAATAATGTCATGGCATATTAAGGGTAATTGTGATAATTGACAGCTTTTCTAGAGTGGGAGAGTATTAATACATGGATACCTAAATATATTTAAAATTATCTATTTTAATAAATGCTCTTTGGCTGTTTCAGTTTCTTAGCTAATTTGAAACAAAAAAAGTAACCATCTAATTTACTTGTCTACAGCCTGCTACCGTGTAAATTGATAGTAATTTTCCAGATTTATTGAAGCAAAGGTATGTTGAGGCATGGAGAAAATCTAGATGACTTGTCACTCCAAAACTCAGATTCTATTAAAAAATGTTCTGTGATGCAAATAACTTGGAGATGCACCTAACACATGGAAATTAGCTCTACTCTAATTAAAATGGAATCATGGAGGTATGTATCAGGACTCTTTGGTTCCAGGTGACAAAAAAATTCAGCTCAGATTGATCTGAACGATTTTGCTTTTAATCTAAACTGGAGTTGTCGTATATGATTGAAAAGTGACTTCAGGGAGTGGGTGGATCTAGGTGTTTAAACGATGGCATCAGGAACCTCTCTCTGCCTTGGTTCTGAGTTCTCCAAAGGAAAATAAGATGCAGTCATTAGAAAAAGAGATAGAGGTGCTTAGTGGACAAGACTAACAGCCACTACAATGTTTGTGTGTGTTTCAGTTATTTCTTATTTATTTTAGTTACACAGGTGAAAATGAAGTTTGAGGATTTTATATATACATTTAGTTGTATTTTTAGCATGCTACAATGGTCTGATAATTAGATAAATTGTGAAAGTTTTAACAATCATGATACCTACATACAAACTTTTGTTTCAAAATGTACAGAAATGAATACTTAAAATGATAACTATGTAAACCAGTTGATAATAGCACATTAATAACTTAAATAGTTACTTATTTTTAAACTTTGGCATGAGAGCTAAGACTTTACCAGACTGCAGACTTTGCTAAAGAGAAAATGCAAAATCCAGAAGTCCTCATTGAATCCACTAAAGGGAATTTATATGTAGACTTGTCATGCTTAGTATGAATTGGTCACTATGATAATTATTTCTATTAAAAAAATTTTTTTTTTTTTTGGTAGCTTGCAGGGTGGCCACAGTGGGATACTTCCTAGACTGAAAATAAAATAGCACATTCACACATTGCCTTTTGGTGGATAATGAACCAAATGTTCAATTAATTTACTTTAGGACAATTTCATATGCCATTATGATTTCTGGGTCTTCTGAAATCCAATACATTTACTGTCTGTATTGTTCATACAACAATTTGACCGTGTTTTTCTTTTAATTCTTTTAATTTTTTTAAAAGCTGAGATCACTCAGAGTGTGGTAACTAAGAAATAGGCTTGGAAATAGAACAGGTGGGTTTGAAGTCATATCATTTACTAGTTGTGTGATTTTGGGGGAAGTCCCCTATCCTCTTATGACTCAGTTTCCTTACTTGTAATATAAGAGTAATATAAGAGAATAAAAGTGGCTATTTCATAGGCTTGTGTAAAATAAATGATGTAATAAATGGAAAACATTTAACACAATGCCTGGTATCGTGCAACCATTCAAAAATTTTAGTTACTGCATATTTGCATTTTTATTGATAGAATTTTCTCTGCTATGTGTTATCTTCCTATCCATAAGTTTCTGAGGACAGGAACTTTGTCTTAAAAAATCTTTCTAAGAATTTGTTGGTCTTTCAACAAATACCATAGTATATTGCATACACTAAAAACTAATAAATATTAAGTTACCCAATGGGAGTATATTATTGCTAAGCCTCAGGGTTTCCATTTTGTCATGCCATGTCATTTTCCAAGTTGCACTTACAAAGAGCCAGAGAAATAAAGCCGAGAAAGATCTTTTCTGAGGAACTGGGGCAGAATATATGCTGTTTATTCTTTCGTACATTCTCTGGCTCATTTTTCATTCATTCTTTTTTGTTTAACTTCACTGTGCCCAAGGTAGACACCAAAACTAGTTTAGGTAAGGGATGAACCAGATGGTTCTCTTAGTATAGCTGCAAAGACAACAGTACAGCAATGAATAAAATGCAAATCAAGTGGACATGGATGTCTTAATGGAAGTGCAGATTAAGGGTCGTGGTCCCTCAGAGTAGGGGGAGTTTTTTTCTAGCAGAGGAAAATAGCTTGCCCAAAGTGTCCATTCTTTTATTTGTGGCTTACTCAACATCGAATGCCTAGTGTATTTTGTCAACGTGCAGCTAATGCAAAGACGGATTAAGGGGAATGTCAGAATAGGAGAGTTTTCAAAAGAGATTTTGTTTCAGAGTTCTTAATGTAAGCTTCATTTTGCAAATGGTTATGTTTTTATGTACTGGAAAATATCCAAAGTTTATTCAGCCATTATCTAATTTATTAATTTAATATTTAAAGTAACTATGACGAGAATGATACTGCCTTGGTCTTTGAGGAGGGTACATAGAACACAGACTCTGTCTTCCAGAAGTTTGGTGATCTAGTTGGGAACGGAAGTTACATATATTAATATAAAAGTTAGGTAATAACAAACAGGCTGTATATTTGTGCCTAAACAAGTAATGCCGACATAAAGTGTCACTATGGTTTGAATAAGGGAAAGATCAAAGCTTCTGCAATTGGTTAATATAGGATATTGGAAAAGATAGAATTTTAAACTGAGAAATGGAGTCAGAGTTAAAGAAGAGAGAAAAGAGTGTTCTAATATTCTAGATGGGAAGAATGAAAAAGGGATGGGAAAAGGAGCAGGTATGGTCTTCTCTCTGTTACGGGACATTTCTGTGTCACTGCGGCAGACAAGGTTGGACACACAGATTGGGGCCAGAGTGACATGAAAGCAAACTGAGAGTGGACTGTCTCATTGTCAGGGATGGCAGAGAGGGTTCATCTCCCATGCTGTCTCTGACTGGTGGGCAGTGGCTGCCCAGATGAACTCTGAGGCCAAGTTCAGGCTCAGCAGGAACGAACGTGCTGATGTGCAGGTGACATCTGATGGGGGTGCTGATGGTGGGGGTGGGCATGAATAGCATCCCTGCCATGGACTTTGCCTGCCTTGTTGGCAGTGGGTGTTTGGGAGCACTGGATCTCTCCCTAACCCTGTAGACCACCACTTTGTCATCCTGCATGTGGACACTGGTCAGAGATAACCCCAATGAGGCAAGACCCTCCAGGAAATTCTACAGCTACTCAAAAAAGCCAAAACACATTCTAACCAGAGGACAGAATTAAAAAAAAATCAAAGCAGATTAGAGGCATTCACTTCACTTTGATCTACAGGTTTTCTGTTCTGACAAAGGTGATTAGATTAATTTGACAGTTTTCCTCCCTCCCTCCTTCCCTCTCATTTTTCTTCAAGTTCTCTTTTAATGATGAAATTAGGTTAGTTATTATTTAGAATCATAATCTATTCATAGGTAATGCAAGTTGATTTTCTGATGTTTTTCCTCCAAGGTATTAATATTAAAGTGAGCCTGAAGGGGTTTTATTAGTTTCCCCTTGTTCTCTATTGTCTGTTTCTAAGAATGTACCGTGTTCTCATCACTGGAGTGACTTAGTTCACTAAAGTAAAACACACAGAGCTCTTGGCTTTTTTCTTTCCTACCTTGTAGACTTTCAACATACAGGGCTCTCAAGGCCAACACCTGTGAGAATTTCTTAGAAGCCAAGCAGGTTTTACTGGTAAGCACTGACTATTTTCAAAACGAATTTAAACCCTGTATTATAGCTACCATAATAATCATCATTGTCCCATCTTGTAAGTGGAGAACTTAAGACACAGGTTAATTAGTAAGTCTCAGGCCGCACAGCTAATAAGTAGCAGAGCTGAGATTCACACCCAGGCAGTCTGGCTCCAGAGTCTCTACTGTTCATCTCGGTGCAATGCTGTCTCTTGTAGTTAGTGCATTTCCTGGTACGATCGAAGGTTATTGTAGAAATGAATTCTTGAGATACTTCACTATGGGAACTTTTCACTCATTTTGTATCTTTGTGTTAAAAGTAACATTAGCAATTGGGAAGGGTATTTGCTGGCAGTAGAGGATGCTCCGCCCACAGGTTGATATTTATAATACAATTGGTGCAGCCTCTTACTTCTAATTTCTGGGAAGGGCTAGGGGAGCAACTGAGGAAGGAAACTTACTAGAGTACCAAGCTAGTTTATGACACAATTTTGGAATTTTAATCCCAAAAGGGTTGATATACTTGTTGCTCAGGGGCCTGTATTTAATAAATAAGACAACCTGTGGAAGGTGTCAGGCACCGTGCCTAGACAGCAAAACCTGGAGGTAATTTTACATCTTTCTTCCATTCTGTTTTGCAGCAGTCACTGCTGAGTTGCTGTCTGGTAAGTAGTGACTTGTGTTGGGAATGCCAGACCACACAGTAATGCTGCGCGATTAGAGCCATTATGAGCAGGCATAGGTGCTATTTACGCAGGAGATTCTGTTCTAGAAGCAGGAGAACCATCTATGTTGTTCTGTTACAGGTGGGGAGAAACCTACATCACATCTTTAGAAATGGACGAAAAGTTGGTTACCTAACCCTAGATGTCTTTCTTCTAAAAGCTGGTTCTACCTTGGGATCTTTGATATTGAATGTTGATGAACCAAATTTGTGATCGTCAATTTCAGAACCACTAGGGTGAATCAAATGACTAAAGTTTTAGCTCTGTAAACATTCTGCGCCTTAAAAGTATTGTCCAGGTTCCAAATTATGCCTACCATTTGTCCATTTTTATGCCCTCCTGATCATCTAAAATAATTACTTCCCATTTCTTGATTGAAAAGACATTGTACATGTTTTAACACTGCAATCCTAGAACTTTAGATTTTTTTCTCCCAGAGATAATAAGAAATTCCAAAGCCATTTTTTTCTAATTTAGAAATAAAACATCTTCATTGTACTCTATGTGAATATTTATTCAATTACTTTATTTATGTTCTGCCAACATTTATAGTTAATGGATATTTTTTCTTATATTGCTTTATGTACTAATTTATTTATTCACTTGACAAATTAATGACTTAATTAATATTTATTTTCCCTCCTTGTATGTAAACTCTATAAGATCAGGGATCTTTTTGTCAGCGTCTTTGCTTTATCTTCAAAGCTTGAAGCAAAGTCTAGTTAGAGCATAGACAGTACTCAATAAATATTTGAATGAATCCATGAATGAATTATACACATTTTAGAATTTATAGAGAAGTGAATGGAAGAAAATAGAAGCCATAGAAATAAACTGCATAACATTTAAAATATATGTGTATATTTAAATATGCCCGTATATGCAGGCAGTCCTTGTTTTGCCTAATGGTGCAGGGCCATAAAAATGACCATTTAAACTGAAATTATGCAAAGTGCTTCTAATAATCAATGGGAAAAGTTACTATTCCTTGATCTTTAAAAAATTTTCATGTCACTAAAATCTCTCTTGTTGGCTATACAGGGAAAGGAAAAACAGGGATACAGGGAAAGGAAAAACTATTATTTACTTAGTACACAGTAATTTAAAACATTAGAAACATTGAGATGAAAGTGGTTTATTTCTTTGTAAGATCTTATCAGAAGTAGTTTGAATAGCGCTTGCCTTCTTCCTATTGTATAACTTATGATATGGAACACATTTTTTTTCAATGCCTAGATAAATTGTCATGCTCTCTAAGTTTAGATTAGCTTACAACATGTTATCTTTTGTGCTTTCCATGTGAAGAAATGTCCCCCTACAGTTTCTTTAATGTTTTGCCAGCATCACTTTCTCTAGGACACCAACATCCTTTTCATCACAGCCACTTTCCTTATTTATAAGGTTAAGTTCACCTTCACCAAGTTCCTCTGTCTATACAGGCAGAATCTCTCAAATGATGGATGGAAGCACAGTCAACATTCCATGGTCAGCGGTGCCTTCCATAGCTCTATTTATATTTGATACCCATTTCACTTCCAGTGTTGTCAGTTTTTGTTTCTGTGCTGTACTTCCATCTTTGTTGCCCAATTCCCCCTTTTGATTGTTCATGTCATGTGGATTTATAATCAGAAGACAAGGCAATATTTCTACACACTTTTGCTGCCAGGGGGTGAACCAAGTAACAAACAAACCAATCACTGCCAGACTTTGAAAGAAGTGCTGTGACTGGTCAAAGACCATGATGCACATCTGCTAGTTACATGGTGATCTGTGGACTGGAGAGCTAACAGCGAAGCTTGTACTTTATGCAAGTACAGTTAATATACCATGTTAACTGAAATTTGAACTGTGTTTTTAGTGTTATTTAACTAAACTGTGGTAATTCAAATGCACACATGTCAGAACTGAGCAAAGTACGAGCTGTCTCAGTTACAGGCTTTATTTTATGGATATACATATGTGTATTTTTTCTTTACTAAAATGGGATCACTTTATGCCTATGATTTTTACTTTTTTCATTTAATTTTATATGGTATACATATCAAAAAACAGCAATCTTGACTTCATGTTTTAGGATTGCTTAGTATTTTATTGTGTAGAGTGTACCATACTTTATTTAACCAATCCACCTTTTTTGGTCATTTGAGATTTTTCTGTTTTTCTCAATTATAAACAATGCTAGAACAATCACTTCAGTAGCTAAATCTTTGAGATAACTATTAATATTATTTATTTAGAATGAATATATTTCTAGTGGAAGAATTGCTTGCTCACAGGATATATAAACTTTTAAAACCTCTTCATATCCTTTCAAATTTCCCTTTAGAGAGATGTTCCTATTTGGCTCCTATAGGCGACATAAATTGGGAAGTGCTGGCGCGTGATTTCTAAACACTTGCCCACATTGGCCATTATCGTTCTTTCTCTTTTTTTTTCTATTTTAATAGGTAACACAGGTATTTTATTGTAACAATTAGTTTTGATTACCATTATAGTTAGGTTGAATATATTCATGGGTTTCTTTGTAGTAAGTAAATTTTGATCTGTGGAATTTTATTCTGTCCTGTATTAAAGTAGTTCTCAGATGGTAGGGACTTTCTTGTCTTATATAGGTTTGTGTACATGAATTTCTATGAATTGTGTGTATTGTGTGTATTTGAACTGCATTTACATGCATATGCCACTCTTGGTTTTTACCCAAAGATTATAAAGACTATCCATGAACTTTAGTTTTGTAAGATGACCCTCAACTTTTAAATACTTTTCTTTCTCTCTTTCTTTTTCTTTCTTTTTTTTTTTTTTTAAGAAAGGGAACATGATCCACGACCTGGGGAAAATTCTGGTTAATTTTTCATTACATGGCTTTCAGGAGATGGGGTCAAAAGGAGCTAGTAGGGCATTCAATTATGTGCTTGAGTGTGTTGGAAATGTCTTCCTCCCCCCCTCAGATGTACAATATTTTACTTGGGCTTGTTTTTCAAGTGCATTGAAGTGCAACTAAACATTTTTGGGTAGTACCATTATGTAAAGGCGAAGCCCCCGCTTGTTAAATATTCCAGTGAGCTAGTTAGGGATGGTGAGGAGCCTGAGAGAACATGGGCTTCAGGCATTGGACGCGGAGGGTGGGCGGTAGGCGGGGACCTGGGGCAAACTCAGGATTGGGGGGCTCTGTTGCCCCTCCCACTGCTGTATGAAAATGTGAGTGGTTCAAGCCGGTTTCTGTCTAATAATTTTGGATGGGTCATAAGTGGGAGGGAGGGGAGGTTGTGCGTTGGACCTCAGCTCATCTGAGGGCTAAAGGTCCTTTGTCACACGTCGCGCAGGCTGGGAGCGCTGAGCTACAGTCCCAACCGGAGGAAGAGAGAAGGGCTTGATTTCTTTTTGGCTTTAGACTGGGGACGAGGGAAACCCAGAAAGGAAGATGTCCATTGAAAATGTGGAAGGGAAACCAAATAACCTTGGGGAGAGAGGAAGAGCCTGGAGCTACACTTTCCTCAGGGTTGTCCAGCCAGTGTTTAACCACAGTATTTTCACTTCTGCAGTCTCTCCTGCCGCGGAACGCATCCGGTTCATCTTGGGCGAGGAGGATGACAGCCCGGCCCCCCCGCAGCTCTTCACGGAGCTGGACGAGCTGCTGGCCGTGGATGGGCAGGAGATGGAGTGGAAGGAGACAGCCAGGTGAGGCGTAGCGCACTGTCCGCAGTGCTGACCCGGGGACGCAGGTGCAGGGCAAGAGGGTTGAGCCTGTGAGTGCCTTTCTCCAGCGTTAGCACTTTGGACAGCTGCTAGGCATGACGTTGGTGGGATAAGGAATGAATGATTCTATTTTTTCTCTTCTTTTCCATTGACATAGATGCAGGGCACCCCTTATTCACTTCTGGAGCATGGTTTCATTGATCTGTGTTGTTCTAATTTTGACTTTTTAAGGAATTAGAAGTAAATCTCAATATTTTAAAGAGATAATAAACTCAAGCACCTAATAATGAAAGCTAAGAGAAATGTTTCCAGTGTCCCCAAGCCAAGATATCCCGTGAGATGTCTGACTTACTGCCCATCCCCGGCTAGGAAGAAGGTTGTGAAGACAGTGAGGGTTGCCATGAAGTTGCTATCATGATAGTCCCCCTCTATCTGTGGTTTTAATTCCCTCATGGTTTCAGTTACCCAGGATACAATACAGTGAGATATTTGGGGAAAAAGAGAGAGAGAGAGAGAGAGAGAGAGAGAGAGAGAGGGGGAGACTGACCACATTCACATAAAACCCATTATGGTATAGTGTTATAATTATTGGTTTACTATTAGTTATTGTTGTTAATCTCGTACTGTGCCTAATTTATAAATTGAACTTTATCAAAGATATGTATGCATAGGAAAAAAACATAGTATATATAGGATTGGTACCATCCATGCCTTCAGGCTTCCACCAGGGATCTTGGAATATATTCCCCATATATTAGGGAGACTACTGTATTTCAAGTAGAAACTTGTAATCTTTTAGATATCCAGCAGAAAGCAAGTAGAAAGTTCACCTGAATTTGGAGTTTAGAAACCTGGTTGTACTTTCAAACTCTGTTGCCTCTTAGCTACATGACACTCAGTTTCTTAGAGTTTGGTATTGTTATCAATAAAAAATGGATAATGGTAATGCCTACTACATATAATATATATGCTATATAACATATGTAAAGATATTATACAATGTATATATAATGTGGATATTTATATACATATATGTGTGTGTGTATATAGAAATGCTTTGTAAATTGTTAAGCACTACACAAAGATCTAAAGTTTCATTAATCTCATAACAAAGGCTTTCTTTTCTTTACATATAGATTCAGTAATATACTCCAGACTAAATCTTCTTTTGTGACACGTAACAATTATGTGATATAAAGACTTTGATATATTGTGGTTGTTGATCTTTCACTGTCATCAATATGGGGTGATATCAATGTATTTCACCTTCATAAACAAAATAATGTTAAGATATACCATTTATAGTCTATAATTATAAGTTGAAATCAATTCAACCAGTGTTTTTTGAATGAGTAGTATACATCAGGCACTGTTTTAGGTACTGGGGGCACAGCTGTGAGCAAGAGAAGGTCTTACATAGATCTCTGTATCTTGTTGAAAAGTTTGAAATGAGTTTAATGTAATATCTTACAATCTTACAAGGAATAAGGAAATATCTTACAAGGAATAAGGAAAACCAAATCTTTACTGGAACTTTGAGTTTAAGAAAGATAAAGCAAAGATAGGTAAAAATCTTCTTCTATGGCTATCAATGGAAAAGGCATTTATGTTTGCTATTTTACTTATGGAGAGGTCATTCTAGCATCAGAAAGAAATTATTTTTTTAATCATCTGTGATCAGTAAGAGGAGATGAGCTATAAAGAAGCAATAACCCAATAGCTTTTCCTTTTCTGTATAAAGGCTCTTTTAAGAGTTATAGGAGATAAACAGAAACTTTTCAAAAGAAGATAGACTAATGGCTAAGAAACATATGAAAACTGCCGAACCTCTCTAATCATCAGGGAAATGCAAATCAAAACCACAATGAGAAATCACTTAACTCCAGTGAGAATGGCTTTTATAAAAAAGTCCCAAAACAACAGATGTTGACATGGATGCAGAGAGATACGAACACTCATACACTCCTGGTGGGACTGCAAACTAGTGCAGCCTCTATGGAAAGTAGTATGGAGATAACTCAGAGAACTAAAAGTAGACCTACCATTTGATCCAGCAATCCCACTACTGGTATTTACCCAAAGAAAAAAAAGACATTCTATAAAAAAGATTCCTGACTCAAATGTTTATAGCAGCACAATTCACAATTACAAAGATGTGGAAACAACCCAAGTGCCCATCAATCCATAAGTAGATTAATAAAATGTAGTATATGTCTACCATGGAGTGCTACGCAGCCCTAAAACAAATTGGTGAACTAATACCTCTTGTATTAACATGAATGGAACTGGAGCCCATTATTCTAAGTGAAGTATCGCAAGAATGTAAAAACAAACACCAGGTATACTCACTGTTAAATTGGTACTAATTGATCAACGCTTATGTGCACATATGGGAAGTAACATTCATTGGATGTTGGGCAGGTGGGAGGGGGGCTGAGGGGATGGGTAAATTCACACCTAAGGGGTGCGGTGCACACTGTCTGGGGGATGGGCAGTCCTACAGCTCTGACTCGGGTGGTGCAAAGGCAATTTATGTAACCAAAGTGTTTGTACCCCTGTACTACTCTGAAATTTAAAAAAGTTACAGGAGAAAATAAAATAACTTTTTCTGAGGCGTATTTAAAATTTTATATATTATACCACTTGTAATCAAGTCATGATCAAGTTAATTGGATTTTTTTTGTAGTTTAGTTACTCTTACTCAGACTTATCCTTTGTAGGTTTATGGGTTTATTTTTATTTCCAAAAGTTGAATATACTGTTGAATGTCTTCGACCATTTGTAATTTTTAATACTGGAGATGCTTCATAAATTAATTCACTTGGTTATGTTGGAGAAGCTTTTGTTCCTTACCAATAATTTCTAGGTAGCTTAGCCTTGCGGAAAACACCTGCTTTTAAAAAGTTTAGTAGATGCCATGGAGAATTTCTTACCTTCCATAACTTAAACCATGCTCAGGAAAAAAAAAATTATTATGTTTTACTCCTGAACCTCACAGTAGTGTTAAGGAAAGAAACCTAATTCTTAAATCTTTGATTTTCCATTTGCTGGGTAATTTTCTGTCTGATAGTTACCTATAGTGGGCATGCTTGTATTGACTCTTCTGTTTGATTGCTAATAAATATTTTCTTCTTCTAATTAAAAAGCTTTTCGTAGCATGTTTTCTACCCCACCATCCCTAATGCTCTCTCTCGAAGTTCTTCGTTCTTTGCTCTCAGAGCTTCTTCCCGTGACCCAGTAATTCTCTCTCTCTTTTTTTTTTTTTGAGGCAGAGTCTCATTCTGTTGCCCTGGCTAGAGTGCCGTGGCATCAGCCTAGCTCACAGCAACCTCAAACTCCTGGGTTTGAGGCGATCCTTCTGTCTCAGCCTCCCAAGTAGCTGGGACTACAGGCATGCACCACCATGCCCGGCTAATTTTTTCTATATATTTTTAGTTGGCCAATTAATTTCTTTCTATTTTTAGTAGAGATGGGATCTCGCTCTTGCTCAGGCTGGTTTTGAACTCCTGACCTTGAGCCATCCACCCGCTTCGGCCTCCCAGAGTGCTAGGATTATAGGCGTGAGCCACCACGCCCGGCCTAGTAATTGCCTCTTATTCTCCTCTCAGAACCAGTAACCTGTATATTAAAACTCCTCTGTAAAATACTCTTTTAATACATAAAACATCCTCTAAAAGAATGCTTCTAAAGCAAAAACTTTTACTAGTATATCTGTTTCATTCTTCCCCCCACCTTCTTTCTGATAGGAAAATATAGAATAAGAACTGCAGTGGTACAGCCTGAATTAAGTATTGGGAGATTTTGATCTGGCCTCAGCTTTGGTGCTCATGAGCTATTTAACTTTGAGCAAGTAATATTGTCTTCCAGAGCTTGAGTCTTCTGTTCTATCAAATGAAGATTATACTGGGTTGCCTCCTTTCTAACATTATGCCGATTTGATAGCTCTAAAGTTTCAGTATTGTGGGTATACTGGGGTAGTCAGCTGTGACTCTAAGAGCAACTTATCTTCTTATTTTCATCTTGAACTTGTGTGTGAGTAGTTACCATAGAGTAGAATTCAGGTGTAGTTTTCTGTTTTCTATTTCAGTCAAATGCAGACTTTATTTTATATGACACCTGGTCCCATAAAAGCAAAGAGAGCACAGTTCATTGTATAGATAATTAAAGGAGATGGGCATAGTATTTTCATTTGATATTCTTAAAGATTAAGATGGTCCCAAAGACTTTCCCTGTCATAAACACTTTATTTCCCTGGGAGCACGTGTGCCAATTTGGTGATGTAGTTGGTCCCCAAGAGACTAAACTGCTGGAGAGGAAGTGTGTTGAGAATATGCTATGCTGGGAAGAAAAAGTATTCACAGTCTACACTCTATAACTTCTCTGGTATAGGACTGCCACAGTTACTGTTAATTAATTACGTATGTGATATTATTGTTTTCATGTGGTCTCTGTCATTACACTAATTCATCTGAACGTAGGGACCACCGTGTCTGTCTGTTCACTGTGGTATTACTGGTGTCTGGCAGTGCCTGGTTCATAATAGGTACTCAATAAATATTCGTATGAGTGTATGATTCGTTGAGAATTGATTGCCTTAGAAACAACTGAATATAATACTTTCTTAGAAATATTAATTGAACAAATGGGGGTTCTGTTACCATTTGTTTCTTTTTGACTGATGGGACCTGTGGAATGACAGACAATGACAGACACCAAGGCACCCCGCATGACACTGATAAAGCTCAGAAGAGGACCTACAGTTAAAGTTTCAAATTAAGTCAGTAGTATGCTGATGGCATCTGCATTTCTTAACATATTGCTAGCACAGTCTTCTTTCCTTGTTTAACTGGAACTCAATAACTGGAGGGCTAACAGGGTTCTCGAAATTAACATGGCTAAAACTGAGCTTCAGATTTACTCCTCCTACCGATTTCTCCATCTCACGAACAGTTCCTTTCTTCTAGTTGCTTAAGCCAGAAACATTGGGGCGCTCCTTGACTCTGCACCCGTTATCTGATTGATTGGCAAATTCTATTTTTCCATCAAAGATATTCACATATTTAGAGATCTCACCCCATCTCACTGCCACAACTCTGGTTCCTACCATCATTTATTACCTGGATTACTACAAATGCCCCCTAATTTGTTGGTCTCTGCACCTGTTCTTGCTTCCCTCCTGAACAATCTACCATGATCTTTTTGACCTTCTCTCCTTTTTCCTTCCCTCTTGTTCACTCTCTTGAGCCTCCCTGGCCAGTCAGGCTGCTCTGTCAGGGCCTCTGCACTTGCTGGTCCCTCTGTCCGACATGCTCTCCCTGCCCAGCTCCTTCCCAGTTGTCCGCATGGCCCATTTCCTCACCTCCTTCCAGTCTTTATTCAAATATCACCAGCTCAAGGGCTGCCCTGTCTATACTTGAAGCCTTCCCCTACCTTTCCTATCCCTCACCTTCCATCACTGTTGTCCTTAGCACCTGTCTCATTTAGCATGTTACATATCTTACTGCTGTCTCTTCCCAGTGGAATTAAAGCTCTGCAAGGGCAGGAATTTTCAGTTGTTTTGTTTGTTGTTAAATTCGTAGTGCCTAAAACCACCTGCACACGGTCCATGCTCAAGAAACACTGGTTAATAGAATCAAGGAATAGAGAAATGGAACCTTGATTCTTTGTTTGCTGCTGCTCCTAAATTTTATGGAGAGGTTTGGTGGTAATTATGCCTCCGAAAATGTTCAGATTTTCACTCATCTTTATCTCCTGTTATATAGTGAGCTTTACAATGTTTTCACAGTCATTTCTGACTTCCATTTGTGATGTCCAGTTTCCAGACATGATAGTTTTCTTTTTCCCCTTAAAATGCTCTCAAACCTACTAGACTAATAAAAGTTTAGTGCTTAGAAGGGATTCATTTTATATGTGAAGAAGTGGCATGAATCTTTTTCTGGTCAACTTAGAAATTTGAGGATTCTTTGCTTTTCCGTGAAAACCACAACTGATGTACTATTTTATTCCTTAGAGAGCTAACTCTCCAGACTTTTCTAGTTTGGTGTAATTTCTACTGTGAGCCTACACCCCCAGAACTCAATACCATCCTTCTTTTCCATTTAAGGCTCTATCCTTTTCAGCTGGCTAATGATTTAATTTGACCAAGAATATCCTACATGGAGCCTCAGCGCTACTGTGGTTTCAGTTCTACTTCAGGAATGTCAGGTTGGCCCTGTGCCTCAAAAAATAAGAAGAATTGTCTCAATAATAGTGGAAACGTCCTTTTTGAAGTCTTGGAAAGTGCAGTAGTCATGTAATACTGAACAAGAGAAGTCTTTATTTATTGAAGTTTAAAGTAACAGCCAACTCTACTACCCTCTTTTTAATATTCTTTCCAGGTTCTTCTCTTTCCTAAAAGTTAGAACTTTGAATTTTCAGTGGCTCTTCCAAAATAGAGCCCAAGTTGAAGCCTATGCAAAGGGTAGACCTATCAGACCTGAAAAATGTATGTATCAATGTCATTCTTTTTTTAAAGAGCACTTCTGCACATTTGGTCATTAGAATAATGACGTGCAGTCATGTAAAGGTCATTATAATGGAATCACTTAGAATTGACAAAGAAGACTGTGCTCCCATTAAAAGTGTCTAGGTGACTAGGCATCAGCTAATGGGTTCATGAAGAAACTGGTAAAAGTATAATTCATGGTTCAGGTTTGATGATGACCCAAAGTCAAGAGAAAAGGATCTTTTTCTCTTCCTGTCCAAATTCTGTATTTTTTTGAGTTAGGGATATCTCTGCAAAAATGATTATTGGCTTTCAGTTTTTCTTGGGCGAATTTTTAGATGGACAGTGCTGGACGTCACCACTGTTCTATGAATATATGTTAAAGATCACTCCCCGGTGTGATTCACAGTGTGCTGCCAAACACAGGTGAAGGCTGTCACAAGTTTCAGCGAACACAAGCCAACAGTGGAAAAGGGTGTGGCGCTTCACTTCCAGTTGGACAGCACGAGTGAACGCTCGTCTGTGTTTCTGCTTGACAGACTGACCTGCCCAACCTCTGAAGAACCTGACTTAGGGGCATGACCATAAAACACCAGCACATGAACTTACATGTGGGCTTGGAGGGAGACCTTTTTCTCCCCAATCTACACTGACTTCTCCATATTTTCTCTACTGGATTGCTTTGGGAAACTGTTTCAGACCAAGTTTATTTTTTTCTGTAAGACAAAGGCTCATGGAATTTAAATTTTTGTGTCATTCTATGTAGTTATATCTATGTAATTATATACGATACCTTTCATAGTGGATCTAGAAATTTAAGAATTCTCCTTAAAAACATCATTTCTCCCAGGAGCACACTAGCATTGGCTTCTTTTATGTGTGACGAGGTACTTATTAGCAAGAAATTTATTGTCATTTAAATAGTTATACGTAGTTGGGTTACATTTTAGTGTAAAGGTCACGTCTATTTTCTATTTTCCACTGTAAAACTGGCCTGTTTTCAAGTTAGAGGTCTTGTTTTTTTTCTCAATTGTATTTTATCATATGATTGGAAAGTTGCAAAATGCAGTGATTCCCAGTGGGTCTTCTGTTTCTTCAACAAAAGAGTGAAATGTTGTTTGGTTGGCAGTCACTCAAAGTGTGTTAAACTGCAGAGTACTTCATCATTATTCTTCTGAGACCTTGGAATAAATAAACTTCACCTAATGAACTCCTCCTCCAAGGTTACAACGGTTTTGTAGTTGCAAGCATTTAAATAGCCAACTTATGAAATGAATTTTTCTGTAACATGTGAGATACTGAAACAAAAGGAAAAATAGGAAACTTATTGCAAATATATGGTTGCTCATAGTTATTATGAAGGGTAGATAGTGGCTTTTAGTATACTCTACAGTAAAAATGTCTTCTTGTAAAAAAAAAAAAAAAGATGTAATTATATGGTTCTAAAGCACCTTTGCAATTCATTGGCATTTGGATAGGCTGAACTTTGGTACCTTTGCCTTAGCCTTTTCTTTAATGTGTTCTCATTTGAATTGAGTAGTTTTCAGGTTTTTTTCAAGTTTGTCCTTGATATGTGAGGAGGATAGACATAGCACGTGTAGTTGCTGGAATGAAACTACCTGCAAACAATCTGTTTAAATGGGCAAACCAGTATTTTATGTCTAAATGCATATGTTGGAAATATAATCAGTTCCTTTAACAATTAAAGCAATACATTTTAAAGGAACTTAATAGGCATTATCCCAGAATTCTGTTTATGCTGTAAGCTGTGTTATAATAAGAGATCATTACAACATTCAATATTTACTGAATTCAAAGTGAAAGAGAAGCTAAACTGAGCTATGAGATAATACTTATCTCTTAGGAATATGGATTCTAAGGAACTGGCTGGTTTTGAGAGTTTATGTTCCATTCCTTCATGGTCAAATCTTGACCTAAGAGCTTGCGTAATCCAGGAGGGTGAGTAATGCTATTCCATAAATTCAACTTAGTTTGAATTTACGATTTCTAAACATACTTTTAAAACTTGTTCGGTGTCATATTTAAGTCCCATCAGGTTGCCTACAATATAAACTATGGAGAGGAATAAATAAAAGATAGACCACAAAGGACTGCAGTGGTTTTTCTGCTTTTCTTTTTAAAGAACATTTTATTAAACTTACATTGTTTGGACAGCTGAGGATTGTCTTAGCCCATTCAGACTACTATAACAAAATACCAGAGACTGGGTAGCTTATAGACAGCAGAAATGTATTTCTCACAGTTCTGGAGGCTGGGAAGTCCAAGATCAAGGTGCCAGCAGATTCGATGCCTGGTGAAAGCCTGCCTTCTCATAGGTGGCACCCTCTCACTGTGTGGAAGGGACCAGCTAGCTGTCCGGGCACTCTTTTATAAGGATGATGATCCAACTAATCACATCTTAAAGGCCCTAGCTCCTAATACCATCACCTTAGGGGTCGGGATTTCAGTATATGAGTTTTGAGGGACACAAACATTCAGATCGTAGCAAGGATGCTGGCAGAAAAGACCCACTGTCACATACTATATATAAGTGAAGCTCAGTTTTTTTTTAAGCAACAGGTTTGTCAGTAGAGGTTGATGGCGACAGACAGAAGGGGAAGCTCCTTTAGGAAAGATAAGAGGGAAGTAAAGGCCTTTAAAGCACTCCACTTAACAGAGTTCTAGCTGGCCCTGGTTGTTCACCTTGGCCTTAAATTCTATGACCAAAGGTTCTATCCCTTAAAAATAAGTACAATCTTAAGAATAAGAATCCAGGAGTCACTACACACTTTATAGATGACATAATTCTACGTAATCCTGACTTGATTTCATATGCAATGTAATCTGTTTTCTAGAGTCTTGAGCAATAAATTATAACATCAGATGTAAATATGATTCATGTACCAAATACCAATAAACATGGTTAAAGATTCTGTGAGCAAGCATGAAAATACGATATACCTAATGTTAACCAATGTAATTTGCTCCATAAAATGATTATTCTTGGAATAACCCCAATTACCTCATTTCTTTTTATTATTTTGGTTAAATCCATATAATTCTACAAGAGTATGATATAAGATTGCCATTTTTTTTTTATCCCACTTCTTCCTATTTCTCTAGCTCTGACTTGAACCAACATGAAGAAATACTAATTTAATGAGACACACAGACATGAACACAGACACACAAGAATATTAGGGGTATTTCATTCTTTCTTGGAATATATCTCTGCCACTTTTGTAGAAATAAACTAAGTCCAGTCCTGAAGCTTTAGAACCTTTTTGGTGTTGTTGACTTTTTAACTAGTGGGGCAAACGTCTAAAAATCTCCACTGACTACATTTTTTGGGGGAATACAGAAGGGTCTTAGAATTTTGGTGACGTTGGAGATGAGGTGGCTGTTGACATGTGGGGATTGCCAGGCTGTGAGGGGCTGCCTGAGAGCAGCAAGGTGGGGCAAGGCTTTGGAGATGGCCAACCTGCTTCTGAATCATGAGTGTCGGGCTTGATTAAAATTCTCAGTTTTCTTTGACATTGGGGCTGATCTCTTCATCTATTTTTCACTCCTGGTTCTACTAATGTGTTTTTTTCCTCCTTTAGGGGTGGTAAGAGGTCTATAAATAATACCTTGTGTAGCGCTTCCTCTGCTCTATGCCCTTTGTTCTCATCTTTATTGAGTTCGGTGAGCGTTTAGCTTTTTCTAGGAAAACATTTTCCAATCATTAAACCTTTGGGCAAAGAATGCAGAAAAACAATTTTTAACCCCCTCTTTATCTTTTTTCAATACCTTTCAGAAGATTTGAAGTGAAAGAAAAGAGTGCTTTTGTTGGGATCGTGATGAATAGCAAAATGATGATGCGTTCCTGTTTTCCTTTGACAGTGTAGGAAGTGTCTGTGTGTGTAATATGTGGGGATATAAAGTCTGTCAAATGTGTTTTGCTCTCATTTCCATTAACTTTTTTTATTGCTGTGTATTGCTAAGTTATCAAAATGTCTAGTAGTCTTAGAAAGCAGAAGCTACGAAAGAAGATTGTTTGTTCCATGGCTCAGGTTAATAGGAGATCTATTATTATCAGGATAGATCTGTTGTTTGCTGAGCTTGTGTATTTTTAAATATGTGTGGAACCACACTTGAAGGGTGAAGCTTTTGTTAGCTTCAAAATGAGAGGGGAACATGTGTCAGCTGAAAAATATATATTATATATTAAAGGAAGACAGAGAAAAACATGCTGGCCGTCTTTAAACATCAACAAAGTTTTACATTCATCCTACTACACATATCATGTTTTTCACATATCTAAGGTACATTTTGGTTCATCTCTGATATTTCACCTTATTTAAACTTGCCTGGCGAAGTTACAACAGAATCTTCATAGTGGTGGCTATTTTTATATACCATAGGCTCTGCCCACACAGAGAATTTTTGAAATGTATATTTTTTCTATCTTATTTTAAAAGTTTAGTTAAATAATCATTCTTAAAGATTTCATAGTTACATTACAGGCAGATATAAAACCAGGGTTGCTTTGGCTTCTTTTGGTTTGCTGTTTTCCCCTCTAACTTTAGGGGAAGGAACAGTCTAGTGATTCCATTTAGGTGTGTTTATGAAGATTATGTAATTGATGATATAATGAGCTATCAAGACTCCACAAAAGGAGACATTTTGGAAGTGCTGGTGGGGACGGAGAGGGAGGGGTTGATATTGCTATTTCTAGAGGAGGCGAGAACACTTTTAATTGCTCTTCATTCATTTGGTCTTCCTAGGTGGATAAAATTTGAAGAAAAGGTGGAGCAGGGTGGGGAAAGATGGAGCAAGCCCCATGTGGCCACACTGTCCCTTCACAGCTTATTTGAGCTCAGGACGTGTATGGAGAAAGGATCCATCATGCTTGACCGGGAGGCTTCTTCTCTCCCACAGTTAGTGGGTAAGTATGCTGTTTTAACTTCCTGTGACTTTCAGCTTTGCCTACCCATGTGTCTCCATCAATACAGATGGGGACGAGTGTAAGCAGAGTTGAATATTCTGTAGCTTTCATTCTTTCTCTTTTGTATTATAAAAATGTGATTTATTGCAGAAAATATGGAAAATGTGGAGAAATATTAAGAGAAATTTAAAGAACTACCTATCCATACCATCTCTCTCTGGTCATGGCCATTATTAACATTTTAGAGTATTTCCTTCCAGATCTTCTCTCTTATGCTTTTCATTTTTGTTATTTTCATACCATTGGGATTGTATTGTATACACACAGATTTGCACTTACCTTCTTCACTCGTTAGCATAAGATTAATATTTTCAATAGAGCGCCCTTACCCACCCACCCTTGGTTATATTGGAATGGAGGTCTGGACACTAGATTTCTAGAACTCTTTGACCTTATATTTGCATTGAGCTTCTCTGAACCTCAGTTTCATCATCTGAAAAATAGGGCTTAAATCCTCTGTGAGTAGGGAAATAGTCTACTTTCTGGGTTGGAGCTGATTATAGGTGAAAGTCAAGCCCCTTTAGCTGTGTGTAGAGGAATATTGTATGGGGCAGGGATCTAGCAGGACTTTAAGGGTTGGTGACTGAGCCAGGTCACATTGGTGCCAAGTGTCATTTGTGTCAGCACCAGCAAAGTCACTGAACCTCAGGGTGCAGGGCCCCTTTGTCATCTTTTGCAGTTAGTGTTGTGTGCATTGAATGTTAACTCACCATGCTGAACACGCTGGACACACATCACTGCGTTCCAAATTGGAGTAATTGTTCTCTTTTCTACCAAGAGCCTGGCCAATGTTGCCTTATTACCCTTCAGATCTAGATGTGCCAAAGATCACATTTTCCTTAAAAAGAGATACAGGAACTCTTTTGCCACTTGTTCCTAGGAAAATTCCTGTAGGGCTGATGGTGCTTTCTCAAGGGGTCTATAGTATTCCTTCCCTGGGATTATGGGTAGGAGGATATGGATCATGGACCTGCAAAAAGTGACCAGTGTAACAGTCTTGTCTAATTTCAGGATTATTTCAAGATTTCTTCATATATCTATAGACAAAAGGCTTGTCTGTGGCATCTGTGTCTTTCTAGACAATGTGAAGGCCACACATGTGTGTTCAAAGAAAAGATTAGCTGTCAAATGAGGCATATCTGGCTGATGTATATATATACCCAGTTCTTTTTCAGAGAGCTTGTTAGTTAGATTTGCAAAGAAGCCCCACGCTTTTCATGCATCTGAAGTATTTAAGGTACAAGCGTAGAAGGGAGAAGGACTAATGTGTAGATGCTGGGTGGACAGAAATAATTGTTTCATGCATGTATTTGGCAGTGGTACACGAGCTTCTGCTATGTGCCAGACACTGTTCTAGGCCTTGGAATTAGGTTTGCAAATCTACCACTCTGTAAATGGGATAAATTACAAATCCACATAGGTACAAATCCACAGAGATAGAAGATAATGGAGGAAATACTGCTCTATGTAGAATTTTTCATATTGAACAGGTCAGGAGAGGCTGAACATGGAAATTTGATATGTGAAGAGAGATCTGGGACTATGGTACCTAGGGAGAGAGGAGAGCCCTCTACAAAGACAGAAGCTAACAGAAGGAATGGTTTTCTGGGGGATTTGTTCCATTGACTTTTTTTAATTTATAATAATCTGCAAGAGAGATTGTCATCCAAAAAAGTATCATGATTATCAAAAATCAATCCAGTTTTTGAGTGAGAATTGTGATCTCTACATTCTCAGACTTTCAGAACTAACCTGGAGCAAAGACGTCAGAAATTACACAAGTTCAAAAATAAATCAGAAGAACAATGCAGGGCAAACTGGAGAAGCAGCTTGTGACTAGGCAATGTATAGGCAATCTAGGAGGAGAGCAAGAAGCATCACCAGAAAGGTTTCTATATTAAAAACACCAATCTTACCATGGTCACCATTACTGCCTGAAGTTTCCCTATTCAGAGATTCATTCCAATGAGCTCAGAGTTTGTCCTTTATTAAAACATACATAGCCTCTGGAAAGGGGTCATACGTTAATTTCATGAGACACAGAATGGTAGCATAGAAAGAATGCTGGGATTTGAAGTTGGGGGCAGGTGGTGTAACTAAAGTTTACCCCTACCAGCAGGGGCAAGCCGAGTTACTTAACTCTCTTGGAGTCTTGGTTTCCTCGTCTATAAAAGAAGATGGAAGCTGGACCTTTCAGGGTTGTTATGAGAATGAAACGAGCTCATCAGATGTGATTGTTACATGCTTACACATCTATCCCGGTAGGAATTAGCTTATCCGGATCTTTCTGCATGTCAACTATCCGAGGGCTGAGTGTAGACTGATGAAGTCAGATAGATGCTCAGCGCCTTCATGAGAAGGAGAAAAGATTCTGAAAGGTTTGGTGGACAGAGCTGGAAACGACTGAGTAGCGTTTGCCATTCCTGTAGCTGATCAACAAGGATGATGAAAGTTAAAGTTGGATTACACACTTGTCCTTTTCTATAAAACCATTTCTGGAATCTTCAGCACCATAAAGCGCCATCTTAAGGAGCTTCTGGTCTTCAGCAAGAAATTGACCCGTTATGCGTAGTAAAACAGAATCCTGTGTTATATTGGGACGTCTTTAGCCAATGGCCAAAACAAGAAGTTCTGGCCTTTACTATATTTAAGAGAGTTTAATGAAGCATTTTACATTCTCCCTTTAATTTTCCATTACTTTTTATCATCAGCTGTGAACTTTTTCTCTAACCTCCATGCATTTCCTTGAAAAATTGTCATTCCATGTTAAAATTAGAAACCACTAGGTCACTTTGAGGTATCGTCACTCACTAATATGTTTGCACTGCAGTCCCCGGCGAGCCGGCCAAGAGCCAGCGCTGTCGTTTGTGGAGCTGATATGACAGAAAAACAACACAGAGGCGACCAACACATCCCAGGCGAAACAAAGCAGGGGAAGAGGGCCAGGTTTGCAGGAGTAGGGAGAAGTGCATGTTTGAAAGAGTGTAACTGGCCACAAAAGAAATACTTTAAAACCCTTTGAAGGAATCAAAACCTTGCAGAGAGGGGAAAACATGAAGGCAAAAAGCCCTTATTTCCTTTTCAGTGCTGAAAGATGGCACAGGAACTTGAAGAGTCTAGTCATGCTTTGGATATTTAAAAAGAAGTCCTTTTCTAGCAGAGGATGAAGTGCAGTTGTGTCCTGAATCGCGCTGGTAATTCTGAGTCAAGAATTATGCATGGCTAAGTCATGCGATGCATCTCCCCCGACATCCCAATTTTATTTCAACAAACGAGAAGGAAAAGAAATAAATAGCAAGTGTGATTATATCAAACAAACAATCTTTCTTTGGAGTCACCCTGCTCCTCCTCTTCGGGGTGCCTCTGAGGGGCCCCCTGACCCTGCAGGTCCACATGAGGCCACGAGCCACGGTGGGCGACCGTTTAAGCACGTGTTACTTCTCATACTTATATGAAAAATCCAGCCTATTTTTGATTCTTCTCGGGACCTTTACTTGGTTTTTTTTCACGAGGAACCTCTTCTGAATGTTAATAGAAAAATTTATCTTTAAAGTATTATGAAGGATAAAACATCATTTTCACAGATTATTTTAATAGCTTTATTATTAGTATCATCATCATAATTCTGCATTTAAAGAGTGTCATTCACATATGAAAACAAGTCTATGGCAATTTTCTTCCCCTCCTAAGTTAAAAAAATATTATAAGCCATTTCAGGTATTTTATTATGATGGGAAATGGATTGGGAAAATGTAGCTCTATTTTTGGAGTTCTCATTTTTATATTTAAAGGCATTCCTGAACTGTGCACATTGGCAGATGTGTTAGTCCTGTAGTTTCTTACTTTCTACACCTTTTATATTTTCAAAATGGCAATGCCTTTTTTCCTAATCACAAAACTAACATATGTTAGTTTTTAAATTTTTAAATATGGAAAAATATAATGCACAAAAAATAAAAATACCCACTAATCTAATCTCTCAGAGTTATCCTCTCAGCATTTTCTCTGTGTAACTCTATTACACACATATAATTGATTTTATGAAATGGGATCCTACTACATCATTTTAGCTTGTGCTTTTCTAAACTTAAGAAGCTAATATGAATATTTTCCCATGTCATTAAATAGAAATATAACCATCATTTTAATGGCTGCAGAATTTTCCATAATGTAATATTGGGCATTTAGGTTGCCTTCAAGTTTAAACTATAAAGAAAAGAATGAACATCTTTGTTATATTTTTGTGAAGTTAATTATTTCTTTAGTATAGATTTCTAATGGTAGAATATTCAAAAGGTTTGAACATAGTAAAGAATTTTTATATGTATTTGCGAAATGACCTTCAAGAAAATTTGCACTTGGTCAATACTGTGCTATCATCATCAGTTTGTGGAATTAATTGTCTGTTGCACACACTGTTCACATCATGGGGGGGGTTGATTTCACCTTTTTAATTTTTACCACTTTGATCGATTAAACATGTCTCATAAGTGGTTATATGTGTATAAATTTATTTGAGTTGTCTTTGTTAATCTTAAAGTTGAATAATTATTTTTTTATTTTTTAAAGTACCAAGACAGAAACTTTATTAAAATGTGAAGAAGCATATCTGTATTTTTTTCCTACTACTAAGACATAAAGAGCTTGGTTTTTTTTTGTTTTTATTTATTTTTTATTTCAGAATATTATGAGGGTACAAACGTTAAGGTTACATACATTGCCCTTGTCTCCCCTCCCCCCTCGAGTCAGAGCTTCAAGCTTGTCCATCCCCCAGACGGTGTGCATCACACTTACTATGTATGTATATACCCATTCCCTCCTCCCCCCTCCCACCTGCCCCACACCCGACAAATGTTTGTTTTTCTTTTTTTCTTAACATTTTGGTTACATTTTATATCTCTGCTTCTCCCTAGCAAGGCTTAGAGGTATGCCCTTCCTGGATAATTATTTATATATTTTTGGCTGTTCATATATCTTTTAAGAATGTTTATGACCTTTGGCCATTTTTCTGTTGCATGACCGTCTTTCTCTTGGCTTGCAAGAGCTCTGCATATATCAATTCTTATTTCCCTAGAGCTCGCTTTTTAAATAAAGAAAAATATTGTCTCATATGGAGGAAAGGATAAACTGTGAGTCAGAAAACCTGGTTTTATTTGGGGATTTTGCCCCTGATTATTCTACATCTGTGGGCAAGTCACTTCTCTGGCCCTCTGTTTTCTCATCTGCATAACAAGAAGTTGAACTGGATGCTCTCTGCTGTTCTTTCAGCTCTGCTGTCATTTAGAGTTGGCTGAAGGCTCACCTCTTGTGTAGCTGTGAAACGTCACTGCCTCCACTTTCCTTAGAAAGGTTTTGTAGTTTATGCTTGAAGAGATCCCTGTCATGTCGGCCATTTCTCTGGAAACTTAATGAAGGGCATAGGCCACACTGATGTTTTCACCTGTTCTAACTGGTGATTTCCTGGCGCTAGTAACAGAGGCTGTGCATGCACAGGCTTGGTTTGAGATTTCAAGGGAGGGCAAGAATGGAGAAGGGAGGCCCTGCCAGGAAGGGCAGATAAGAACACTTTAACCCACAACCCTGGAATCAGAGTAGGAGTTTGATACCATTTATCGCAGATATGCCGGGGCTGTTTGTTCATTTTTACGCTTCTTCTATAAAATGGACTTTCTGCTTTAAAAAGGACTTAAGGGGAAAGCGGAAGGGTATTCTGTAGGCACCTAATTATTTTACTGTGGAACAGAGGCTTAATTGTAATTACAGGATCAATTCTGAGAGTTTCACTGAATGAGGTGTGTGTAGTTAAAAATACTCAGAGCTGAAGTCTACTCTCAAACCAAAACATTCCTATGGGAGAAACTCTTCTTGTCTTGATCAAGCTTCCTACCAAGTGTCCGCTGTTATCCGACATGCATAGCATGTATGTGAGGCATGTGACGGAAATTTCTGAATTCAGCCTCTGCTCGGCCTCCTAGTTGATTGTACACTATGTAAACCTCCAGTTTCCGGCTACAGGCTGTGAGGCCAGTTCTGCGAGCGCTTGCTATGGAGATGGACTCCTGAGAAGTACAGTCATGTCCAAGCAAAGCTCCCTGAACATCTGTGACTTCTCTCTACAAGGACGTGGGAATCTTTGAGAGATGCTGTTATCCCACCAGTACATTTTCTTGTCAGACTTTTGGGAAAAAAATAGGTTTTCTTCTCTTCTCTTTGCATTTGTATACTGGTTTGCCCAGGAGGAAAATATGGATGTGTGCTAGATGCATTCATGTACCAGGAAAGGTAGGCATGAGATCCATTGTTCTGACTGTATGGGGACAAAAGCTCTACTCGCCTACGGTGAGGTGGCCTCCTGCCGATGCATGTCTTGCACAGATTCTGTAGTGTTTTGTCCGCAGCCCCTTCTGGGTGGAGATCAATGTTGGCCTGCTATGCAGGTGTTAGTGTGGGATGCACCAGCCTACATTTATGCCATACTGTTGACATGCTGACTTTCGAGAAAGAGGATTTCTTATTTTCTTTTGGAGTAATAACCTGTCCTTCAGCAGAGCAACACATGGAGCAATTTCTATAAAACACAGGTGTCTTTTTAGTTAAAATCGTAGTAAAAAAGAACTAATAGAAATTTAAAATTTTTTTGTAGTATAACTAAGCTATTAAAGTTTCATAAGAAATTCTAGGGAGGTTATACTTTAAAATGGCTAATGGAAATAAATTGGGAAGATTTTAGTTGGTCTGAACAAGTACAATAAGCCTCCCTTCTTGAAAAAGACTAAACCATAATTTTGTGGTTTAATCTTTCTTTCATTGGATTAATTGGTGTTCAAATCTGATATTGGGAAAGATATTGTTTTCCTTTGCCTTATTCTATTATAAAGAAAATAGAACATTACCAAAAAATTTGGGAAAATAGATTTAAAAAAAATCAATAATCTCACTTTAAATTTTGCATATTCTCTTCAATTTTTTTCATATCATTTATATTTCTGATATATTTGATATGAGAGTACATGGAATCTTTGAATCTTACCTTTTAAATTGAAAAATATAAATTACTGACTTACTGTGTTACTCATAGATGAATTTGACTTATAACGAGGAGTGAAAAAAATGAACAAGATAATTCTGCCTCTCTAAACATAAAATTAATACTGTAATAATATTTATAACTCTTTCATTAATGCCACTGTCTCTGTATCCTGAATCTTTATCCTTTACCTGAAGTGGGAAGTTGGAAATTTGGAAAATAATATATCAGTATTAAATGTGAGGGTAACATTAAGAAAGTTAGATCAAAAAATTAACTTCATGGTCCTGTTGACTGAGTTTTGTTTTTTATTTTTGTTTTGCTTTGTTTTTGTATCAGAGATGATTGTTGACCATCAGATTGAGACAGGCCTGTTGAAACCTGACCTTAAGGATAAGGTGACCTACACTTTGCTCCGGAAGCACCGGCATCAAACCAAGAAATCCAACCTTCGGTCCCTGGCTGACATTGGGAAGACAGTCTCCAGTGCAAGTAGGATGTTTACCAACCCTGATAATGGTAATGTGGGCCAGGTGGATGCTGCTCCCTCTTACCTGTCTTATTCACCTTTACTCCATCTCTTCTCATTTTTTTTTTCAACCCCTCCCCATATTTCTTCTTTTCTCGAGTTCATACGTCACAGCCATTACATAATCACATGTTTTGATCCAACTGGGCAGGTTTGCAGTCTTGCTGGAAAGGTTTCAGCAGTTATTGGTGGGCTGCAAATGCCATGATGTCTTGTTTGCCTCACATACTTCTATCCTACTTGGCTGATATGGTTTGGGAATGACTCTGTGATGAAACAACCGAGTGTTTCAGATGAGCCAGCAAGCTCTTAGATTATTGACTACATCAGGGCATATGTTTCAACATGGTTTGCCACATTAGGAGGAAAATAGTCAGATGTGATAGATGCCTTGACATGTCATTCATGAAGTGCATGCTTGGTGTGTGAAATGGTGTCCAGCTCGTACAAATGATCATTTTATCAAAGCAAGACTCAATGTTATTTTTTACCACTTAAAACAACCAATCTGCTCTCCTTACATGTGATAATGATAGTCTGATGTGAGAATAATTATTCAAGATAGGATATTAACCTCATTATTTTACAATAGGGAAGGCACTATGTCTTTTTTATACTTTATTGCATTTACCAGAGTTTCCTGTAAAGTGTCTATCCTCTGTATCATTGTCATTGTTTGAAATAAATTTCATGATTGGGTGAAATCTGAGGAGGGAGAAGTCAATTTCCATGAAGTGTGGGAAATGAAGGCATGGTGGAAAGAGTTGCTAAGCGCTGGTCTGGTGGGACTGAGTCTAGACTCCCATCCCACCCCCAATCTTTTTTAGTAGTAAGAAAAGTGAGTAAATAAAGGGAGATTTTAATTTAATGCCCTCAGCTGCACTTTCAAAATAATGTAAAATATGCAGTCATGGAAAAGGCGGCTTAAGTGAGTTGTATGAACTGACTTTCAACTCTGCCACTCTGTTTCTGGAAATGGAGTTTTTTGACTTAAAGTTAATGGTTGGCTGAGAGAAAGCTGACTATTAGCAAACTTTCTCTGGCATATTTTTTAAAGCAAAACTGGTTATAAGCAAATAATTAAAAAATAAAATACTCTTTATTAAAAAATATTCACCAAAAAGAATCTAATCTAAAACTTTCCTATTACAATTGGATGGTTCTGCTACCTGGAATATTGTTGCTGACAGGAGATATTTTGGTTTTTGTGTCTCCTCTGTTTTGTTTTTTTTCAATTGTGTTTTTGAAGAAAGTAGTTGTTTAATATTTGCAAAGGCTTTAGGATGAATAGTAGTTTGTTATAACTGATGTTACAAATATTTCATTTTAAACAACTATTCATATTTTTGAAATTATGGCAAAGTTGAAGTCTCTCTTTTCTATCTTATTTAATAATCCTCTTTCTCCTAGAAAATGAAATTCTAATATTTGGAGGATTTTTTTTTTTTATCATGGGGTTGGTGGTAGTATAAAGAAGAAAGTGCCTTGTTTTCAAATATTGCTATATTTGCAAAAAGAAGAGGAATGAACATGACAGTCCAGAAGTCTTTCTACCTGTGTAGTGAGCTTCGTTTTCATGGAGCCGCCGGCAGTATAGAAATTAGCCACAAATGGATCTTGGAGGCCAGTATCTTTTGCTTTAGGAGAAAGTATTTGGATGTGGAATACAACTGATGAGTTGATAGCGCATGTCATTCAGTGCTTTATCTTATCAGTAGATCTCTGTACTTCAGAGGAAAAGTTGAAATTGCCTTGGTCATTTACCTTTTCACTTGTGAAATGTTCTATAGGCTGGGCAGAAAGCAAACAGAAAGGGCAGGCAGTTCTTTTCCGGCTCTTCAGCTGATCAGCTTACGCCCTGAAGCGTGGATACCGTTAGGCCTTTTGAAACATGTTATTATTGGCCTTCGCTGCTACCTGACTTCTTTTAAATATCCAGAGGCAAGATATCGCTCTGAGAAATCCTATAGCAGTGAATTTCATGCGCCTCCAAGGTGCATTACTATAAATTATCAGATGGAAAATTTTTGGCTTTGTAAAGTTGCTTGTTCTTCACTCGCAAGTTTACACAGTTACCTGTATATCTTAGGGTTTAATTAGTATCTTTAACAACTATGAAATGTTCTTAGAATACACTTTTAAAATAAAGAATCTTAGAACTATAAGTAGAATTATTGCTACTGTGTTAATAAACCAGAATCTTACATCTATTGTAGTTGGAGCTAGATTCTGATATCTCCATGTGTTAGACATAATAAAACCTAGATCAATTTAAGTCACCTTAGTCCTTCTATTATAGGCTAGACTCAGTGACATTGCCCACTTTTTAGTAATGCTAGCAACAGTGTAATAAATAGCTGACATTTATAGAGATCACTTCAGAGTTGAGAATTGTTTCGTTTCCCAGTGGTGTGGTGGAGCCAGCTCTTACCTACTCATAAGAACCAATTGTTACCAGTTTGGCAAGCTGGTTGTTAAATACAGCTACTATTAAAAATTAAATTATATAAACACGGAATTAAATAATTATATTAAAAACATAGATTCTAAATACTCAAAATTCACTGCTTTTTACTTATTTCACTGCATTTTACTATAATCAGTGCTCTTGAGGTGATTTTCATGTCTTGTGTCCGCATGGTGGAGACACTATAAAATGGTGTGTTAGAGTGTAGCTCTTCCCAGCTCTGCATTCAGTGACCATATATTGGTAGCTTGGAATCAGCCACGACGGTAGTATCCACACCACAGAAATCAGCTTGATCAGGGCTTGATTTACTTTTTTGTCAATTGTCTGTAGACTTCAAAAAGTGATGGAGAAAATGCTAATAATGCAGATTAAACTTAAAAGTGTGTAGTGTCTATAGCTGCTGAAATGTGAATTGCAGAAAAAATTGAAGCCTTTTTTTTCTGATAATCAAAAACTAGTATTCGATGTAGCAAAAGTTACCCACATCATTGACAAGTGAGTGAAGTGTGATCAGTTTCTTCATTGTTTCACTTTTGTCTCACTTCTTAACATATATGATAGTATTAATCATCATGGATATTAGAACTAGGCTTACTTACCAGTTGCAACTGTAAGTTAGCTACTGGTGCAAGAGTTTGCCAAAGATCAACAAAAGTATTGTGTGAGAATCAACTGGCTATACACAATTTGCAATAGAGTATTGTATACTTTGCTATTATTTGTACAATGTGTGCTACATGTCTTTTATATGAGTATAAAATTTACTACACATATACATAAACATATATATTTTTCCCCTGTAAGCTGGTTTTCCAACATTTACTAGCACACTGCTGTCATTAGCTGTAGCTAAAGACTCTCATCCTTTAGGAACCTAGTGTGGCTTAATGTTCAAGATGATTTAGTGTTTTTCAAAAGGAATGAAAAATATTTTCATTTTGTAATATATCAGAGAATAATCAGGCTAGCTTCCAAGATGTTAATTTTTGTGAAATTTCTCCTTCTCTGAGACATCCGTGAATTCTGATGGACATGTCTGCCAGGTACTAAATTTTAGGCAGGTGCTATAATTTCTCAATATATTACTTGAGGCATTTTTATAGAGTTAGTATTGCATGAAGAAATTAATGAGATTTTAGTTTCTTCTGGTGTTGGATTTTCCTTTACCTACTCTTTATTTCTCACTATTGTTTTAGGTTGAACTACATGAAATTGCCATTTTTGTGGGTAAAATCAAGTTGATTATCAGCAGTTTAACATAGTTTTACCTAATAATTTGGTCTGAGATACTTAGATAATAGTTGTATATTATTTTAATTTATTATGAAAAATAATGTTTAAGCTTGGGAGCAATTCCTTGGTAATATTTAAAAAATCAAGTAAGATATACTTAGTTTGCTTTTTATTAGAAAGTGAAAGTAAAGTTTGTACTTAATTGACATTCATTCAGTAAAAATTAAGTAGTAGTGCATAGTGGTTGGCAATGCAGAACAAACGACGGAAAGAAATCAAATTTTTGTTGCTGTTAATAGTAATTCTAGGCTCCACTGAAGTGTAAGTGGTGTTAGTTGGGCTCTTGTTGCATGGGATCTGATTCGAGGTTGGGCCTACTCAAACTATTTGGTTTGGGTATTAGATCGAGATCAAGCCGCCATGACACTGACATGTATTGGATCTGGCTGAGACCACCGCCAGGTTTGGCAGCTTTCTCATTCCCTTCAGAAATTCTTAGCTTTTTGTCTGGGCTTTGAATATCACTTGCCCAGTCGTCTCTGGGTGGCTTGTTCTATTTTGCAGGCCCCCTGCCCCATACCCTTGAATTCAGACGTGGTCCCTGAGTCAGTAGATAAGGCAGGCATTTCCCTAGCTTAGCCCTAAGGTTCTGTTCCTCTGAAACAGGCCAGGATGCTTCTGTAGTTCTGAGATGGATCAGCTGGCATCTTGCAACTCTCAGCCCCATATCACCTTATGATTAGATTAATCTTCCTAGGTGCCTTTCTGCATGCAATTAACTCCTTCCAAAACCCGACAACACACGTCCATCTGTTCTGTTCGGGACTCTCATTCTCCATTCATTTTCACAGCACAGATGAATGTCCTGACCAGAACCCAGATGAGGATCAAGCTCTTCCCAACCTTAGAGTAAATGATCCAGTCTATGGAAAGTTTCTAGTAAAGTACTGGAGTGAAAATATTTCTTAATAACAATAGCTACTCTGGTTATTGTTATTATATTTCTAATTGTTCCATCAGACATCATGCTTATCTTTCTTTTTCCAGGCAGATGACTGATTTTCTAGATTTACAATATTCAAATATTTAAGTAAACAACATGTTTTCTCCAAGATTCATTTCTTCCCAATGGATTTCTGCTAATATATTCCACCCTTTATGGCAATGAAGAGTCAGACTTAAGAGCTATATCATAAGTGAGTGCTTATTTTTTGACACCAAAGGCCTATTTATAATCTTCTTCTTGAAGACATGACACCATCTTTTCCAGGATTTTATTCAAGTCTTAATCTTTAGTAGCAGTGTGATTATGAACAATTTACGTAATCTCCTTGAGCCTCAGTTTTTATATCTGTAAAATAGGGGTAGTAGTGTCTTATTCTTTGTATGTAGCTGGAAAGAAATGAGATATCTTTATGAAAAGTGTTAAATAAGCATAATGTGAGGTACGACTCTTAGTTCATTCAGGCTGCTACAATAAAATACTTCAGACTGAGTAATTTATAAACAAAGACATTTATTGTTCATAGCTCTGGGGGCCGGTAAGTCCAACATCAAGGTGCCAGCAGATTTGGTGTCTGGGAGGCCTCTTTCTCATCGATGGCATCTTTTGTGTGTCCTCACAAGGGGGAAGGGGCAAACAGCCTCCTTCAATCCTCTTTCATAAGGGCACAATTCTATTCACGAGGGTGGAGCCCTTATGAACTATCACCTATACCAAAAGCTTTATCTTTTAATGCTACTGCATTGGAAATTAGGTTTCACCTTGAATCTTGGGGGGAGACAAACATTCAGATCATAGGACAGTAAGGGACAGCTCTTATTCAGGTATATTTTAAGGAGAAGCAAATTCGTAACTTTCACATTTAAAATTGAAAGCAGAGCTTCAATTCAACACCGTTATTTTGTATTCTATTATTTTCTCTCTCTCAGTTTTTTCCTCTACCACTCCATAGAGGAAAATATTCTTGGAGTTTTATTTTTAAAATAGTACTACTTTCACTAACAACTTTACAGATGCCAAATAATACATAATAAGTTGTCACTCACGGGTTTTATAGTATTTTAGTTTTAGAGCATAAAGATTTATCATTATGTCTAAGCCAAGATAGTTCTTAACTATCAATAAATGATACACGTATAGCAGGATGTTACCATGAAATGAACATATTTTTAAATTTTACTAATTGCTAGTCTGTTTTATACAGCCAGGGCCTAGGATAGAGTGAATGAACCAGAATGATTCTGTTTGTTTTATTCTACATCATATGAGTACTCTCTTTTTCATTTTCTCCTCTTCAGAAAGGCGATGTATTTAAAGGACACTGAGCTGATTTGCTACTGCCAACTTTGAGTGAATTGTCTTCCAAGGCCTGAGCTCCTTAGTAGGGCCACCCTTGTCAAGTCCTGCGTCCCCCAGCCTCATGTTGCTCTGAAAGCAGAGGGAGTGTAGGTACAGACCTGAGATCACATCTTGAGCTTTGTGAAAGAGACAGAAAGAGAAGAGGGAAGGGAAGGACAGCGAAAGTGAGGGACGAAGGGAAGGCAAGGTAGAGATATGAGATGTGAGCACAGTGGACTCCTTTAATGTCTTTCTAAAAAGAGAAAAAAGAGGGGATAAAATTAAAGTCTTCCAAGAATGACTAAGCGTGTCTCATTCTACTCAAACCCTCTTTCAGTACAAATACAAAAATGAAAAAGGAGATCTTTACTGGTTTGCAAACCTAGTTTCTTAAAAATCACATTTTGAATTTAAATTAGGCCAAGATTGTTGTCTTTAGTGTTTCTAACACCTTTCAGGATGTTGAACAAAGGAAACATCATTCCATTAATGATATTAGTGGTAGCAACGACAGTAATACCTCCTGTTATTTGAGCACCTATTATATGCCAGGCATTGTTCCTTATGATGGTTCTAATGTGTATATCATTATCTCCATTTGCAGATGAAAAACCTGAAGCTCAGAAATATAAAATAATTTGCCTAAGCATAATAAATGGAGGAACCTAGTGCACTTAATGACAATATACTAATTCCAATACAAGGGGAATGACCTTTTTCAACTATAGTTTATTTCCCACACATCACTGAGTCCAGGTCTCTTATTTTGTGTCATCACATGATGCCAAAGGGCTCTGCAGGCCATTCTCCTTCTAGGCAGGAATACGCACCCAGTATGGCAGACAGGTGAATGTTCTTTGGCATTCCAAGTGGAGATTTCCAGACAACATGTCTCATGCATTCATAGGTGAAGTGCTGCTGTAGTCTTGGGTTAGGTTTCTCGACTAAATGGCAGTGGAGAAGGCATAGTACGTACTCAGTAAATATTTGAACATGTATCATTGACATCCTAAAGAGTTCTAAAACTTTACCAAAAATAAAGTTTATTTTCTTCTTTAATAGCATTGTTTAAACAAGCATTTTGCTGAAGAACTTTTTTTGGTCTATTTGCATGATTCAAGTTAGAGACACCCTCACAAGAACAGATTTAGGATTGATGGTTTTGGACAAGTTGGTTCTCAAGGGGAACATGAATCGTTAAAAAAAAAAAAAATCCTCCTCACAACACCTTTTTCTACAGTCTAAATATTGGAAACCATCAGTGAAAAATCTTTGGAGCTCTATCTTTTGTCATCAAGTTACAATGATATAAACCAGTTCCTACCTTGCTTATGCCCGAAGTCAGGCAAACGTGATATCAAAGAGACTATGTAAGATAGTAACAAAGCTAAAACTGTTTATTTTCGCAGCTCAAGCATAGATGAGGTACAAGGAAAACATTATTTGGAAAAGGTGTATGTGATATATCATTCTAATGACATAATTATAGAAATTACATCAGCTCTAGCTTTAGGAATAACTTTTCAAAATCTAATCCGTGTAGTTAATATATGAAGATGAAAGCAATAATGAAAGGGTTACAGAGTTTGCATCTCTTCCTGCACAGAAGTACACGGAGGGTCCAACAAATAAAAATGTAGGAATTTGCCAATATAAGTAACAGGGACTGCGAGCCTCCCGGTTTTCATGAGGGGGAGGAGCCAGATGGCTCCATTCACTTTGCTAAAGACAGATGCCAAGTCTCTATAGGCAGTTCCATTTTCATGCCTGTCTTTGGAGCCAGGCTCTTTGCTTGTGAGTGCCAGGCCCCATTCCACTATCCCCTTGATAGGGAGGCTCAGTGTCAGTGGAGGCTGTATATGCAAAAAGAAGTTTCCAGATTCAATGCCCAAAAAATAACATGCCGACATATTGAGGGGGGAGGAGAAGAGAAAAGCGTTGGGGAAAGTTATCAGCATCTGAGTTTTGCACTCACTTTAGAAACAAGCCATGGTATCAGTGATAAAATTGGGGTAGCTACATACTCATTAGAAGCTAACGGAATGTGAATTCTAATTCTAAAGGAATTAGAAGCTAAAGGAAACTTCTTTTGAAGACATTTATTTTGTATCACCAACCTCTGTCAACAGAGTTCTAATGGAGCTGGCTTTTCAGCAGGTCTTGCTTGGGTCTAGATAAATTGGTGCCAGTTGTTTAGCCTCTTTTGTTTCATTTAACTCAACCTGCAGGAATATTGGCTCTTTAAGCAGGTCATGTAGTTGTCAAAAGAAATAGGAGGGGCACACTTGGTCAGTATGATAATATACATTTCTAAATGCCTCCCTCTCGACAAAAGCAATTTTGGAATAATCTCAACTGATTTATTTCCCTTTTTGATTTTTCTTAGTGCAATAAAAACTTGCAAAGAACTTCAATTATGGGAAACAATTAAAAATTCAAATTGCAGAGAGAAGACATCAGATTTGCCTCAAACAGGTGCTGGCACAGATGGCCCGCTCACAAGTCCTGGCTTTATTTACAGCTTTTAAACACAGACAGATAAATTGACAAAAATGTTTCTGGATTTTATAATGTGCCGAATGCCCAAATTTGGCCATAAACTTACATTAATTTGTAAATGGTTCAGTTTAAAACTTGACCTCCCAAGACACCAGTAGCCTTAAAAAGACCATTTGCCCTGTCATTTGCACACTTGTGTGAATAGATTATCTAATATTTGCTTTTGACTGGGTATGCTTTAATTGTTTATTGCCTTGATCACTTAATGACTATCTTTAATATTAAGGAAAAAAAGCACTCTCAAGTCAAATCACATGCAGTCTGCGATTGTCTCCAACCTCATTGGTCCTTAAAGGATAATTATGCTGTCTATTTCTTACTAGCCTTGGAGCATGGCATTTGATAAGAATAGTAAAATAAATGATGTGAAGACCAATGAAACTGTCTTCACAAAGAAGTTGATGGTACTATCCAGCTGATGAAATATGTATATTTAGCCTGCAACATTGTTTCATCTTTGATAAGGTCCAAGATCTGGGATAGGTACAACAAATGTTAAATTATAGTAAAATAACTAGTAGAGCGTACCACAAAATGAGGACAAATATGCACTTCTAAATTGGCTTGTATTAATTTATCCATATCCCTGTCTCTTGTCCCTGAAGGGCTGAAAAACAGAGAAAATTGAGAGTCAGTTCTATATTCATCAAGGAAAATATTCCAGAAGTATTTAATATGAAATGTTACTTTCTACATTTGTGCACGAGAGCCATAGAACGGTCTGTTGGTTAGATCATAAGAAAACTGCTTACTAATATGATGATACCCTGGCCCCATGCATTAGAAAACTGTGTGTTTCTTCCCTCTGTGTGTGCTTACATGGTACATAATTATTAACAGTCTTGATCTTACACCTTGAGATTAGTGTTCATTATGTAAATCTTTCTTCTTCTGGATATAGTTTGTTTTGTGTACTAGAACTGCAGGGCAAATCCTCCATTGTACTTGGGGAACTATAAAATGATAGAATTTTTTTTTTTTGAGACTTTTCCATTCTGTGTTGGGATTTGTTCCATCTGAGGGTACAGGGTCAAGGGAGGGCGTGTGTGTCATTGTAATATGTCATTGTTCTCCTTTAACCCGCTTGTGTGATTTGCTTTAGTATTTTTTTCTTCTTAATTAATGCTTCCATCCTCATCCTTGCTGTGGCTGCTCATGTGTCCTCCTCCTCCTCCTGTCTTCTGCTTCTGACACTAAAGCTCGCAGCCCGCTTGAGAACTCAGTGCCCTGCCTAGCAACCCGCACCTCGGATGATGACCCCCGCGTGCAGCGCAGTCCCAGCGTGGGATGGCTAAGTAAGTCAACGCTGGGGGAAGGGCAAGGACGGTGGTGGTGGTGGGGACAGAGGGAGGGCAGGACAACTGGGCTCTCGATTTCCGAGAGGAGGGCATCCTCGAGAATGCCAGAAAGGGTAAGAGGGAAAGATTCCTAAGCTCATGATTATATTCCTTCTACTATCAAAGAGTTCAGTCATCGAGAACTTCCTGAGTGATCTGCTATCCTGAATTCGAGTTGAGGACCTTGTAAGGCAGTGGAACCAGGGTTGGACCGAGGGTTGGGCTGGCGCTGGCACCCCTGCCTCCATGTGACACTTTTCTGAACCTCCGTTTCCTCGTGGGGACAGTGGACCTTCTTCCTTTAGAGGATTGTGGGGAAGGTCACTTGAGGTCAGGTCTCTACAGGTGGTTTGGGAAGCAGTCACATGCTAGGTAAGAGGAAGAAGGTAATGATCTTAAAACCCTCAAATACCCATTATGTGCCAGGAAGACAGAATGTGCTATAGACAACAAAAAAAGAGCGTAAGAGAGAATCTTTACTTTATAAAAATGCAGAGCTTTGTAAAGAGACACGATTTATATACCTAATGAAACGATAATAACAGAGAAGAGAACATGCATAGGAGATGATGTGGACTTTCCCCAAAGACCTCTAAATTGATTATATGTGATATAAGTGTTTTTTAGTTGTCAAGAAGCCCACGCATGATTTTTAACTCTTTGTTATTTCCTTTCATGTCCTAAACCTATTGATTGAAGCTTTTTGCTGTTTTAGCATGAGAATAAAATTACACTTTCCTGGGAGGTGTCTTTTTCAGCTGACTTCATGGGAGAAGTTCTAGTTCACTTAAAAATAGTGTTTGTTGAGCTACATTCTTCCAGAGCTTCTCTTGAAGCAAATTTTACATTTTTAGAAACTTGGCCTGGGAGTGGCGATGGTAGAAAAGGCTATTAGAAAAGGTGCTTTTGGTGCTGAATCTTAAAGGAAAAGTATGAGTTTAGTGAGTCCATAAAATAGAAACCTGCATAATAATTTGTTTTAGAAAAATAAAAGTTGCAAACATTCATTCCTTTTCTGGTGCAAACACCGAGTTCAGTACTTTTGTGATACTATTTAATTTTCTGAACAACCCTGTGAAGTGGCTATGGTTATTAACCACAGTATACAGATGAAGAAGCGAGACTTAGAAAGATTAAATAACTTGCCCGAATGACACAGCTCAGACTTGTCTAGGGCAGGACTTGAGCTTCATCAGGTTGGTAGTTTTATATATAGTATCTATAACATTCTGGGTGACGTCTTGTTGAAGTATAGGAAATTCACACGATCAGATTGCCAAAAAGCTCTATTGACTCCACAATCAAGCTTCAATAATCACATGATTTTCTCTGTAAGAATCATGCATTCTTTCTAATGAGTTCTTTTATTTCTTAATGATGGCTCTTGGGAAAAGACAGATTCAGGTAAAAAGTTTAGACATTAATGTTTAGAGTAAGACAAGATTCAGTCTGAATCCTGGTTCTGCCACTCCTGGTTTCCTGAAGTTGGGCAGATTGCTTCTTTACTGTAAATTTGGATTTCTCAACTATACAATTGAGTTCATCTTACCAATGTAGGATTGTCGTGAGAATTAAATTAGAATACGCGATTATAGGAACTGGTTAAGAGACCGTAATTGTTTTTATCCTTCTAAAGTTTTATTTATTCCATGTAAGACATTGAAGTATTTTTGTGGGTAAAATACCAAAGAAATTGACCAAAGCATTCAGTTTGTGGATGATATGGAAATATGGCAACTGTTTGGAAATCAATCTGAGAACACAGCCTGGGCCAATCTTTCTGTGAAAACACATTCTACTAATGAGAGAGGATTCTTCTCATTGTCTGTTGATGTGATATATTTTCTCCCTAAATGATCAGCTTTGATGTATAATCTCAATTACCTTCCCAGGGCTTCTATTTCTTACCATGTTAATTTAATAAATTAAATATACAGCTATTGAATAACTAAGGCGTGCAAGGTAGTGTGAAATACTGCTGGTTCTGCCCACCTGTCCAACCTCATTTTTGTCTCTTCTCAGTATGAACCCCTCCTGTCACCAGCTTGTCTTGTGTCTTATATCATGGTAAGTCCTACCTCCATGCTTTTGTTGATCTCTCTGCCATTCCAGGAATGCCTTTTCAAGTGCTAAAACTATTCTCCAGAACTATTCAGTAGGACCTGAATGAAGTTCCATCTTTTTTTAATGAGACAGTTCTTAAAAACGTGCAAGATCTTTTCAAGTTTTAAAATTCCATAGCTCTTATTGTCTGTGTTTTACAATTGAGGATTTGCCATATATTGTTATATGTTGTTCTCTGATGTTTCATCATCTGTATGTTTTCATTTCAACTCTGTACATAAAAAGCCACTCTAGGGCAGGGGACTGTAGCTCATGCTTTTGTGTCTCCTCCAGTACAGTGCAGGTCCTCGAAACCTGGGTGCTGTACAGGAAGCATGTGTTGCTCCTTGATGCTCCATCATTTCACTAAAAGCCACCAATAGCCCACTTTCACCAGGGCCCATCTTAGCCACAGTAAACCATTAATCTGAAGTGAATATTGTTTTCTTGCAAAAATTATTTCCCCATATTTATGCATGTCCTGGTCCGATGAATTTGATTATCGATTTATTTTAATACTTTTAAATTACTTTTTAGAGGAACTGCCAAGAATATCAGCTAAAGAACAGGTTGTAACAAGGTTTCTTTAAGTTTTATCCTTCAATATTCTTAGGAAGATATTTTCAGGCCTCATGTAACTTGAAGTAACTACCTTTGAAAAGCTTCCTTCAAAGTTGCTTTTGGAGAGTCGGCTCTCATCCCCTTTCCTTTGTGCACTTCTTATCTTAGTTGTCACCTGAAGCAGATGGGAGCGTACAGCTCTTATCCATTTCACCTGCCACCAAGGTATTGAATTAGAAGTTGGAACAAAACCAAAAATGATTTCCTCTCCCAGATCTCCCTGGCAGGTCTGAAACCAGCTTGGGCCACAGAAAACAAAAGAGAAGATTTCACCTCGACTTTTCAGGATGAGTTAATACCCACCTAAATGCTCTGCCATTATTAGAGCGTACGATCATACCCTATCTTGGTAGATCCAGAATGGCTCTTCACTCTGAGCGCTTATCTGTGAATTCGGCTTGACATCTAACAGCCAGCATTATTTGAGCCCTTAGAAAACACTTGTGTCCGATTGCAGTTACTGGCGGTTGACAGCAGCCGCTTCAGGCTATCTGGGCTGAACTTCAAAGAAGAAAATGAGGTTTAGAATTTGTTTTTCTGTCATCTTCTGCACATTCTTGGTATTTGTCTTCTCTTTGTGTTGTGTCTGTCTGTCCAGTTTGCAAACCTACTGGGCAGGGACTTGGTCTAGTTAAGTATTTTGCTTTGTAGGTACTTATCCAGTGTTTAATGTTATTATTATCCTAAGTAGTAGTATTAGTAATACTGTTGATTTGTTTATTTTTTTAATCTACAGTGGTATAACTGTAGATTATTCTTTTATCTTTTTTTTTTTCTTTTAACAGCTTTATTGAGGTATAATTGACACACAATAAACTTCCCATGATAGATTTTGACACGTGCAAGCACCCATGAAAACATTACCACCATCGAGACAGAGAGCATATCGAACACTCCCCAAAGACCCCTGCACCCTTTTGTCATCTCACCCTCCCACCTTCACACTCTGCTCACCCCCCACCCCCACCCTCATCTCCAGACAGCCTTTGTTCTGCATCTATTTGCTGTCAGGACGGATTAGTTTGCATTTTCTAGAGTTTTATATAAATGGAACAATTTAGTACTCTTTTCATTTGGCTTCTCTCAGCGTAATTATTTTGAGATTCATCCATGTTGATGCATGTATAGATGTTTCATTCCCTTTTATTGCTGAGAAGTATTCCATTGTATGAGCTGTTTATGAACATTGACCTGTTTATGAACATTTGAGTTGTTTCCAGTATGGGGCTTTAATGAAAGAAAGTGCTAGAAATATTCATGTACAAGATGTTGTTTTTATACATGCTTGCTTTTCTCTTGAATAAATAGCTTGTAGTAGGATGGCTGGATCATATGATAAGGGTGTGTTTAGCTTTTTAAGAAACTGTCAAACTCTTTTTCTTTCATTTTACATGCTCACCATCAGTATGAGAGTTCCAGTTCCTTCATATCCTTGCCAACACTTAGAATGGTCAGTCTTTTTTGTTCCAATCATTCTAATAAATGTATAGTAGCACCTTCTTGTGTTTTTTTTTATATTTTCTTTTTTTTTAATTTAATTTCAGCATATTATGGGGGTACAAATATTACGGTTATGTGTATTGCCCATGCCCCCCTCCAATCAGGTTACACAATTAAGATTAGAATTAAAGAGCTGAATTTTTAAATGTGACTTCTTTTGCTTTAAAAAAACTTAAAAACTTTTTTTTTCCTCTTTGGAGATTTCTGGAAGTCAGCAATTCAAAGTCTTTCAACTTTTGGAGAGTTTACTGACCAAATACAAATTATGATTTTTCTCTGGCTCTAGAGTTTTCATAAAAAGTTTTGAAGCTTCTTTAGCCAAGTGGTGAGCCCAGAGAGTTCACTTTAACAAATTCAATGCCACAGCTATTCACTGGGCTCTTACTCTTCTAGTTCCATAGTCCAGCCAGAAGGAAGGAGGCGAGGGAAACTTGTAGGTAACAATGATTTGAGAGAGGCTATGTTAGTTGCCACTGGGGAAGTAGGAGGACAGACTGGCTTATACTCTCTGGAAATGTTTACTAGAAGAATGGCTGGTGGGGCATAAAAAAAAGAAGTGGGAAAAGAATTCTTTTTAGGGAGATGGACTTTTCAATGGACTTTAAAGGATGGGTCATATTTCCATAGATGGAGATGGTATTATAGTAAGAACAGTTCAAGACATTGAAAGACCATGCTAGGCTGAGAGAAAAGTATCCAAGCAACCATGTGGTTGAGAGAGTATAAAGGAGAGTTTGCATGGTGTAGAGTGAGTAGACACATGAAATTAGCAGAGAGGGTATGAGAACAGGACATTGCAGAGCTGAGGTGGCAAAATAATCGGGCCAGTTGTGGAAGAGCTACTGAAAGGTTTTTTAGCATGGAGTTAGCATGGTCAGAACTTTATATTAGGAAATTAATCTGCCAAGCGTTCTTTCTTTGATGGGAGAGAATTAGGAGGTAATCGCGGTAGACCAGAGGTGGAGGAAATAAGGATCTAGGCTAGGATTGTGACTGTGGGAGTGGAAAGGAGGGGATAATGCAGGAAATGTTACAGGGATGACAGATCAAGACGTGACAACTGACTGAATATAGGAGAGGGAGGGGAGGGAATCAAGGAGGGCTCAGGTTTTGAGCTAGCAGCCAGAAAGACGATAGGAAAGGGTTCATGGCAAAAGATGGTGGGTTTATAGAAGCATGACAATTAAGTTTCTGCCCCATCATACACGCTGTGGCCATCTTTAAAGATACATTCCACAAGGAGATTTTTAGGTTACTTATTATGGGCCAAGACTTTTCTAGATTTCTGCTTTGTTATAAGATTCTCAGCTTGGTGCTTTTGAGCTCCATCTAAAACTTTATCTGAGGTAGAGAATAACCCCCACATCACAGATATCTTTATTGTCCAGTGAATTTAGAGCATTTTCATCTTAATTCCAAACATCTCCTTTCCACCCTTCTGTTTCTTTCAAATGCAGACTTGTTCTTGAATGGAAATATTATTTGGGTCACTTATTGTACCATTTCCACATACATTTTTGGCCTTTAAAAGCCAAAAACAATTCCAAGTACAACTTTAAAAATTCTCTTACTGTAGCTTTTCATAGTCATAATTTTCAAAAGACTGTAGGAAATAAAAATCTTTCAGCAACCTGCCATATATCTTCAGAGTTTTTTCTTAGCATAAGACATTCAGAAAACTTATGTGGTATGCAATAATGAGTTACAACATTCTTAAAATACAGACAGTCCTAACCACTTCTTAAAAAAAGGAATTACTTACTGTTTATCCTCAGTTTCAGAAAGAGGTCTCATGAATTATTTCATTGATACCTCAAATTTATAATGAGCTAAAGTATATGCTGACTCTAGACAGCTATAAATAGAATCAAGATAGAGAAAGAATAAAACCTCAGAAATTCTGTTATTTTTCAGAGCACAGGGGACTTGGAGGAGATTTCAAGAGGCACAGATTTGGAAAAACTTTGGCAGTCTGCTGAAATGATAAAATATGATTCTTTCCCTGTAATAAGAAGAGTTTGGGATTTGTGAGGATTCAAACTTGTGCTTGACTAAATGGTGATATGTATAATATATTTATAACCAAATTCTTCCTCTCATCACAAGAGGACCTTCTTGTTCCTTGTCATCTTCCTCTCTTCATTCAGACTTGGAACCTCAGAGTCAGCTTTGGTTATGCATTCTCTCATACCCTCTGCCCACAGTGAACCATTGAACTTGGTCACTGTTACCTCTGTAATGTTGCTTGCCTCTGTTTCCTTTCTAGTCTTATTTTCAGGTTATTTTCTTCTCCTTAGGCTGATGCAGTGTCTGTTATCTGGTATCTGTTATCTGTTATCCACTCTTCTGGCTGGGCATGTGCAAACACATCTTAGACTTTGCCTCCCAGTTACTCTTATCATACCTGATGGATAAGTTACCTCCTCGTGCAAAAATGTTCAATGACACTCCAGTGCGTCTCGGACAACATCCAAACCCCTGAGCTTGGCATTCAAGGCCCCTGACACAGTGACCTCATGTTGAGTAAGCAGCTTGCACACTACTGCGTTTTCCTTTTTCTACGCTACATTTCAGCAGCTACTTAGCATGACTTGAATTTGCTGGATGCGTCCCTCTCTCTTAGTGCCTTTGCCCTGAATAACATCTCCATTTGGAATACTGTCCTTCCTCCCAAAACTTTCTGTTCAAATTCTGCCCTTCCTTTAAGACCCACATTCTTCTTGAAGCCTTCCCAACTTGGCATACTCTCTGTTGACCTTGAACTCTGAAAGTACCTGAGACCCCTCACGTGACATTCATATCATTCTATTTTATACTGTAATGTGTGGGTACCTGTCTTATTGCCTCTCCTAGCCACCAATTTCTCAAGAACAGGATCCATGTCTAATACATTTAGGTATCCTCTGTCACAGGGATTGTCAAACTGTGGCCCATGGACCAAATCTGGCCAGCCACGTGGTCTTGTAAATAAGTTTTATTGGAACATAGCCATGATCATACATTTATATGTATTGTTTATGGCTGGAATCACACTACAGTGCCAAAGTTGTGTATTTTGCAACAGAGATGATATAGCCCACAAAACCTAAAATGTTTACTGTTTGCCAGTAAAAAGTTTTCTGATCCTTGCACTATAGTCCTAGTTCTCAAAGCAGGGACTGAGAAGTCCTGGGTAGCCCTGAGATCCTTTCAGAGGGTTGGAAAGTTCCTAGGATTTTTTTTTCATACAATTTAACCAAAACAATATATTTTAACAGATTAAACACAGAGGCAGGCAGACAGGAGAATCCAGTTGTATTTCATTAAGCCATATATTCACGATACTTGTGAAAATGTGAAACAATGTCATTTTCCCCCCAAATTTTTCATTTTGGAAAATGTAATTATTTTACATAAGATAGGATATATATGTTAACATGTAATAGGCTTATTAGTGTTATTGAAAAGTGAATTAATGAGTAAATATTTTAAAATTTTTAGTTTTAATTCCTAATATGATAAATATTGATAGACATGACCCAGCACACTCTTAATGTTTAAGTGTGTAAAGGTGTTCTGAGGACAAAAAGTTTGACTGCTACTTTGTAGCTAGTAGAATGCCTTATTAGATGATTCAAGTGTGGAGTTAAATAAAGCACAGTGGTGATGAAAGGGAAGGATAAGTAAGAGTCATTAAGAAATGATATCTACTACATGTTTGTGACTTTGATTTCCCCTTGGCCCCCTGGAGAACACTGAGGAGGGAAAGAGTGGGGTGGGAATGATTGTGAGTGGATAAGAGGAAGGGCAGGTCTTCCTAACTTCCTTTCTTTGCTGTTTCATGACAAGTCAGGATGGGCTAGATCTCGCTGCAGTGACAGCTAAACCCAAACATTGGTGTTGCTTTAATATCACAAAAGTTTCTTCCTTACTCATGCTACCACATGTCTAATATGGGCCTTCAGAGGGCTGTGCTCATCATCGCTTGTCAGGATCTGGGCTAATAGAAGCCACCTCTCAATACAGGCTTTCAAAATCATTGCAGCAGTAGCCAAGGGTCATGGTGACTCACAAGCTGCCTCTTGAACTTCTGCCCAGAGGTAATGCATGTTATATTCATGTACATTTCCTTCGTGAGTCATGTGTCCACACCTAACTTCAAAGAATGGCTATGCCACCATGTGCCCAGAATGTGAAGATTCAGGAATATTTGGTGGACAGCACTAATGAGTGCCACCCCATCACAACAGCAGTCGTAGCCTTGACTTTGGAATGTGCCCTTCTGGGCAAGGCTGAGAGCTGCATGAAGCTATGTGAGGCCAGTGTGCAGAAAATCTTCTTCTCCTGCATACTCTTATATCATAGGTGGCGGGGGAGGGCTTTTCTCATAATGAGGGGGCGTTGGAGCGACTACTTCAAGGTCTACTGAAGACCCAGCAAGACTGTGGTTGTATGGGACACTTCCGAGGTAGATGAGATTAATTTGAAACTGATAGAGAATCTTTCATGCAAATATACAGTAAAGCCCTCTCATTAGACCAAACAATGTCTGGCTTTAATGGACTGGAGACAACTGAAGATCTAACTTCTTGAATTATTGGTATGTCTCTGCACACGTGAGTGAGAGAGACAGGAGGAAATGCAAATGCAATATTCTGGCTGCAGATATCAATTTCAAAGTTAATAATGAAATTTCTTTTTGGCAGCAAACAGTAGAATTTTGCTTGGATGAAAATTGCTGGCAGAATCTTCAGAAATAGCACTTTTCTTTCTGTGGTTAGCTGAATGTTTTTATGTTGAGGCTTGTCCTGGTAGTTCAGATCTCGGTTCTACTCTTCTTAATGCATCCCCCACCTCAGTAGATCCTCATTCATCCCCTCAACAGACCAAAAAGCCCCTGTCATCTTAGACTCCTCCTCCTTGTCCTTCATCTTCTGTACCCTTCTGTTACCGTAACCAGCTGCTGTTTTATTTCCTTTTCATTCCTGCCCTTCCTTGACATTATAATTTCTTTACTTTGGGTCCTTCATCTCTTATGTGGACCATTTCAGTATTCTCTTGTTTTCCCAGCCTCATTCTTGCCCCTTTAAATCCTTCTTGCATGTCTCTTGACATTCCTACTCTTGTACTATAAGCTACAATAATTTAGATTCTCATAAACTTAAAATTCTGTGCCTTTCAATCTCTCTATCATTTGTTCATGCGATTCCAGCTTCCCCTACTTGATGTGACTAAATATAACCTATTCTTGAAGCTCTTTTCCCCAGGAGACTTTTTTTCACATCTCTCTTTACCCCTCCCCCATCCCACCAGAGTGCCTCTCCATCATTGATGCTCTTATGACTCAACCTCCCAACCCCCATTGATTTGTCGTTACACCATAGCATGTTTCTTTGATTGTTGACACAGTGCCTAGAGAGCCTGACCACATCCCATTCATCTTGGGATCTCCGGTGCTAAGCATAATGTCGCACACTTAAGTAGATGTAACTGTTGGACTGGACCAATTCATCCACTCAATTCTTGCCTTGGCTAAATTATTTGCTAACCATGCAATGTCAGTCACACTTGTATTTCCTTTGTTCCCACTAGGTTGGTATGAGATGTGCTCTGATCATCTTTAAGAGCATAGTCAATCAGCAAACAAGTAAGAGAGGAAATAGAATATGTAGCATCTACTTAACCAGAATGTATAGTATCCATTAGCCTGAGACAAACCTGAACAATTTCTAGTTCCATTTTTGTTTTTGATCATTGGACAAAACAAAGTTTTGAAAAGAATGATGACAAATTTCTTAAATTCATCTAGATTTCCTTGTTTGTTTGAATTGGTTGTCTTTTTTTCCTGGTGGTAGTGGCAGTCGTGATGTGGGGAGCTATTATAGGGCCATGAATTGTGATTCTTCTTGCATAGATTGGGGCTCGTTTGGAAGAGATTGACTTATTTATCATCCGGAGCCTTAGATAGGGTTTGAAACACATACACTTCGTAAATATTTTTGATTAAATAAACAACCTGAAAAATGAGAGAAAAGAGGAGGCAACATGGAAACCTAGAGCAGGAAAGATTTTTCTGAATTTATCTGATCGTAGTCTTCACATCCACCAGAGACTGACCAGCCTTGGTGCCCTAGGGAAACCCCTCTGTTTTCCTGTGGCTGCTGGTAGTGGTCGAACTTGAGAATTGGATTCCTTGGCCAGGGCCTCCATTTCTTGCTGACTAGATCATTCTGTCCATCACTGAGATATCACAGGCAGGGAAACTGTGACTACCCCAGTTATCAACCTGGTTCCCACAAAACATTCCTATGAAGTAAGCATCACTGACCCCTTGCTATAGATGAAGGCATGGAAGCTCAGTGAGGTTAAGTATTTATGGTCATCATTAGAGCTATTCACATATATTCCTCTTCTTTCTCTTTCTGGGGACATATGAGGAATCTACTTCCTTGCCCATCCGAAGTTAGGTGTGAGCGCATGACTTGCTTTGGCCAAGGAAAGGCAAGCAGAAGTGATGGGTGCCATTTTTAGGGGAAGCTTTAAGAGAAGCAGTATGTGCTTCCCTAGTCTCTTCTCCCTCAACCCAGCAGTGTTCTAGAGAGAGTAGCTGCTCCATGCATCTGAGTCCTGGCCTAAGGACAGAGATGCAGAGCCAGGCGCCAGCCAATCCACACTGGTCATTATCACAAATGAGAAATAAATCACTGCTGGTTTAAGCCGTGAGAATCTGAGGTTCTTTTATTGTAATCTTGCCTATCTGATGTGAAGTGTTTGAGTTCACTAAGTAAGGGGGGGACCAGAGTTTGCACTTGGGCGTGTAGACTCTCAATGACATGTGTCATTGCCATTACTCCCACTGCTTCTTATTCTCTCGACTCTCAGGTCCCCTTACCTCCAGCCACAGACACTGCTCCTACCCGCTAACGTGCAGTGTGGACGCTGATGACTCAGAGTTTGGCTGTTTCAGGTCAGAAAATGAAACTCCTGGTGTTTCTCGATGACAGGCAACAGGTCGGCATTCTAAAGTGTAATTTTCTGAGATGGTTCTGTTTTCTAAGGCTCATTCTTATCAATCCCTTGAAACAGCTGGAGCACACACACTATTAATATTATGGGCTGTGACCAGCTTTTGCTACAGAAAGAGCCATGCACTGTGATGCAAGTAGTAACCCTGGCTGCAGGTCTAAGTCAGTCTTATTAGGTGAATGTGACTAATAGCGGCATCCTTTTTGAGGAAGAAGAGCAGGATAAATCCATTTATAATGACACTTTTTCCCTCAGTAAAAGTCTTCCTTTAAAAATCGATTCTTCTAGCACACATTTACACTGGGGTCTGGATTTCAGGAACTGCTGTAGGTGTCAGGGTTGAATCATAGCCCCAGTTTCCAAAGGACATCTTTGAATAATTTTTGTCTGACTTTGTAGGGAAGTGCCCAGAGCCTGTAAGAAGGTGACATTTCCCCTGACCCAGCTAGTGGCTCAGGCTGTAGGTTGTTATTTTTATTTGTAATGATGATGGAGATAGTTGTGACTGTTGTGTTTGGTAGGAGTGATTATTATAACCTGGCTTGGGAAGATTCCCTCCCCCTTTAGTGGTGGTAATTTCATTGTATCCAGTGATAGAGTTTTAGGGTGATATAGTCATTCATTCAGGTTGCTAATTAATTTATTCACTTAAATATGTTTGAGTACTACTGTTTGCCCAGTACTCAGCTAGGTGCTGGGAGTATACAATGAGTAAGGCAGACACTGTCCCTATCTACAGAGAGCTCCCAGACAGACCTGTTTATTAGCAAGGGAGGAGTGATGTTTATGATAATTGGACAAGTTACCTAGATGAAGCTGGGCTTATCCTGAGTAGAAAGAGACATGCTTGTAGAGAGAGTAGTCCGCATCATAAGGAGGAGAATGGGAACATGAAGACCGTCAAGGAGGTGATTAGATAGTGAAAGATGTAGACACAGCCATAGGAGTGTTGATTAGAGGAATTGAAGAAAGGCGATTTAGTTGGTTCATGTGAGCTGGCTTAATACAAACGTGAAGAGGAAAGTGGGCTTGGCTTTGCTGCTTCAGAGGAACAGAACTAGGCCTTGTGGATGAACATTTTAGCGAAGAAGGTATTTTATTGAGACTCCTGATGTTTTGGATAAGGATTGAATGTAGTGTTTAGAGTCCATTGATTTTTCCAAACAAATCAATAACCTGATGCAGATTTTAGTTTTCCCAGGTTTAGGCTGGTAAAGCCTTGTTCATGAGGATCTAGTCCCCTTGTATGCAGATGCAAGGTTTTTCCTTCAAGAGACCTTTGTGCACTAGCTTTTTGGGAGGGATGGGGACTACAGGGACCAACTTCCCGGTGCTGGAGAATTGTAAAAGATAAAGCAAGAGCCTCTACTGATGAACATTCTTAGTTGAGCCTGGGAACATCTGAGGATGTACGTTATTTCTAAGAAAACTAATGGAAGTTATGCATATTTAAATGGAAGCCAGTTCTTTCTGAGCACGTGTGTGCTTTGGTTGGCCTTCTAGACACAGTTCCTATGCTCCTCTTGGTCTGTGCAGATGCCACTGCTTACCTGGGATATTGAGGCATTTTACCACACCTAAGAATGAGCTTTATTACAATGAAATGGATGGCTTCATTAAGTGGCCAGTTTTTTGTCACTGAAAGTATGTAATCAGATATTAGGATACTGGCTGAGTCTAACGTAGGAGAAAAACTGCTTGGATGAGAAGCTGGTTAGGTGATCTCCAGTTGCTATTTAACTCTGTGATTCTATGAGCCACATCTATAATATTAATATTAATACATATCCAACCTTCCAGAGAATCTGCCCTGTGGGACATCTAAACTCACTGCACCCTCTGCGTTGTGTTCGTGGTCCAGAGATAATGTACAATTGTGAGAAAATTCTTATGCTGTGCTGGAGGAATTTTTGAAGCTGAAAGTTTTGGTACTGATTCAGATTACTCCTGATACAAGTTTCTCTCTCATTCTCTGTTTCTTTTCTCTTTATCTTGGTTCAGCAGAAAACGGATTTTTTAAAAAGTACCTTTGCTCGCTGATGTTAGCAATTGTTAACCAGCATAACTAGACCCAGTGAAGCATTCTCCGAGCTTTTTTTTTTTTGGTATGATGATTCATGTATTTTACCACTTGCTCCTTTCCTACCCAACTCATTCTCTATACCATTTCAGCAGTAAATATAGAAAACTGTATATTGCCCTCAAATCAGAATGACAGGTACTAGAATAAGCTAAGACCACAGTCTCCTCAGAGGAATATTAGAGATTAACATTAAAGAACTTTCTATACCCACGATGTATATATACAAGCAAGTGAGGTAACATTGCATAAGTTTCTCAAGTAAATAATTACTCATGACCCATGCACCCAGTGAGATATCTAACACTTTTGCTGGAAGCTCTTTTGTGTTGGTTTGTCCGAAGTCATTGCATACCCCCTGTATAATGAATAACAGCTACATTTAGGCCGCAGTCCTTATTTCTTGAGTCGACTCACATGATTTCAACCCCCACCTCAGGATATGTATTAGAACTGCAGCCTTTCAATTCTCTGAACTCATCTCCTTAGGCTGGAAAACTACTGATGGTGAGTGGTGATGGGATCTCACCATGGCAATTGAAGTGTACAGTTTCCTGAGGATCCTGAGTTCAGAGGGGACCTCTGCATATGATTGAGGGCAGAAGGAAAGAGAAGAACACTAGCATTTATTGAACGTCTGAGCAGGACACCCCCTCATGTGTTTCCTTGCTTAATCCTTTACAGCAATTCTGTAAAGGATTATTACTCCCATTTTACAATCTTTTCTTACTTTAACTTTGTCTTTATTCCATGATAACTTGCTGGCATAATTCTTTTTATATTTATCTTTATGTACCCATTAGGCTCATCCAGAGAGGAGAGGTGTGAGCCACCCTGTCTCCTCCTCCACCCCAACTCCTGCCCAAGTCAGAAAAATAATGGATGTAGCAGTTAATGTCAGGCAGGGCTGTGTCATATAGTTAAATATGCTCATGCCTGGGGTTTCTTGAAACTAGACTAGGTGTGATTTAGGAGTAGGACAGTATCAGCTCAGAACTGCAAACATCTCAGCTCACTTTGGGCTTTTCAACAAGAAGGAAATCCTGGGCCTGTCATGGTTCTGAACAGAATTCCCCAGGGTGACTTTAGGATCACCTGAGGCCCCGAAGCTCTCACAGCTATTTGGGCCCTAGATGTTGTTTTGGCTAAATTGCATGATTAACGTCTCCAGTGGAGAGAAAGTGAGTGTAAGAGCAAGTGCACGCCAGGCAGCGTGGCGCCCTACATTTGTCTTCTCTCAGACTTACGGCACTTTAACCTGGATGGTCTTCAGGGCCACTTGGGGGAAGGAGGCGTTATGGGTCCAGAGGTGTTTGGGCCCTTCTTTCCCAGAGTTGTGGGTGACTTGTAGTCATCGATTGCTCGATGTATGTCACTTAACCAAACGTGCGGTCAGTAAGGCCATGAGGAGTTGCTGTATGAAGAAGCCGACTTGAATGGCCTTTCCCCAAGTCATGTTTTGGGAGCCATAAATCTAGAGCAGTGAGAAGGGCCTACATTTGTAAGTGCAGGCCCAGAGAATGTACCTTCTAAGAACCTTTTGAAGTTCTACATTATCTTTATCTGTATCTATACCTGTACCTACACTTATGCCTACACCTACACTTTCTATATCTACATCTGTATTTGCCTGCTGACATAGGACTATGCTAAATGGTATGCTTTTTTTGCACATATTCATACTTTCAGGTATAAAGGTTTCTGATGACTAACGCTATAGATTAGAATCTTTGATAATTCAGATAGTCTTCAGGAAAAAATTTCCCTTGCCATAATTTAAAAAATGGTGTAAATAGTATTTCACGGAGCACATTAACTGCTTAAAATTTGATTTTACACTCTTTAAAATTTTTGATCTCTGTGTTTGTATTAAAATTTGATTTAGTTAAATCTCCCAAGGTTGGCTGCTAGTTGATAATGTTTCAACTTAGTATCAGCTAATTAGAAGTAATAAAAATAGATTTAGTTAATACTGACATGATAACATAGACATATGTGATATGTTTTTATTAAAGTATTATATACAAATGTTATGAAATTGAGTTGTATGGAAGAACCTCTAATAGAACAAACTCCTTTGCTTCATCTTCCCTCTTCCCAGGTCTGTCTTTGTAACAATCTTTTTTAACTCCTTAAATGGTCTCAAATTTTTTTTCTTTTAGTTTTGTTCATGGTTATCTTTATAACTATATAACGAGAAGCTTACGTTGCTATTTCTGATTTTTTAATTTTAGATATTGTCTATTAATCTATTATTTGGCAGAAAAAACTTATTTGTACACTTTCTGTCTTCCAAATATGTTTGTGGCATTATTTTTAGTTCCATTATTGATTGCATCTGTAATCTTAAGTAGTAAACTTATGCTTTTATTTCTTTTTATAGCAAGTATTGACAGTGTCTTTTGACCTCTTACCTTGTTAAAAGAGGATGTTAGCATCTCTCCCCTTTGTGGCCCGTCTCCTCGCTGCTTACACTTCCAGACTTCTGTCCTTGGTACTTTTACTTTTTATTGTCAGTACAGGTTAGATTTACATTCTTGTCCCTCTGTATACATGAACTCTGTGCTTTCTCTCTCGGTTGATTGTAATGTTAGGAATCCATAATGAATAGAGTTCACTCTAAAGCTATGTAAAGAGCTATAAGTACATTCTCTTCTGTGTACAGTATTTGTAAGCCTGAAGTTTCAAATTGCATTCAAAAAATCACTCGTTGTTACTGTATTCTCAAGCTCTTTCAATATCTTAGGGAAACTGATACCCCTAGAGAAGCCATTGGTTTCTCCTTATAGTTCTGTCCCTGCTGTTGCCTCCTCTGTCCCCAACGCCACCTTCTTGCTCCATAAGAGGCTGACTGCTTCCCAGATAATGGATGTGCTGCCATTTGCTTTTCCTGCTTTCCTGAGTTGGAGACTCTCTGTCTCCAACTTAGTTTCTTCCCTCATTTTGCTTATCACATTGTCAAGTAACTTCATATGAAAGGATATGTTAAGTTTAAAAATGTTTAGGTTTTTTTTTCTTTTTGGCCCCTAATTTTTTTAAATATTATTTTTCACACTTGATTGATGACTTGGAAGAGTATATATAGGCTTTTGGGTTGGAAATAATTTTCTTCCAGAACTTTGAAATCATGGTTCCATTAACTTCTACCATTCTGTGTTGCTTAAGATGATTACAACATCTAATTCTTGTAGGTTTTCTTTTCTAAATAGAAAATTTTAGGATATTCTCTTCATTCTTGGTGTTGTGAAGTTTTGCAGTGATTCATCTACATACAGGACTGTTTTTTTATTAATTTTTTTTAGGGTTTGTTTTGTTTATTTTTCCCTAGGGAATACTTGTGATCTGAAGAAACATGCCTTCAGCTCTGGCCTGTTACATTCTCTTTGCTAAGGTTCTGCCCTCAATTTCCCCGTCCTGGCTTCATGAGACTCCTAGTAATCAGATGTTGGCCTCCTGGATTGATCCTCTGTACTTCTTATGTGTTCTCGTACATTGGCTGTTTGTCCTCCTCTTCCCTTGCTCTTTGGAAGGTTTTCTTGTTGTTTTCTAACTCTTGTATGGCAGGTGTTTTTGTTTTGTTTTTGTCATCTCATATACACATATTTTAAAGTAATCATTTGTTCGTTCTATAACCTTTTCTGTGTTCTGCTTTTCATAGCATCCTCTCCATGTCTTATGGATGTATCTTCTCAAATCTCTATGTAAAGTAATTCGAATTTTTATTTTAGGTTTTTTAAATCATATTTCTTCTCCTAAAAAACTTTTTTTTTTGCCTGTTTTTTCTTTATGGGATGTGTGTATATTTTAGTCTTGGGCTTTCTCTATTAAATGTCTAATGGTCCTTAATTGTCCATTTGCATTTAGAGAGGAATATTTGCTTTAGAATGAGCAGGAAGCGTTATCCTGAGGGGTTCTCTGAATTCTAGAATTTGGGAGACTTTGCTCTGAGTTACAAACACCTGTAGGAATTGCCCTGGTCTTTTCTGGATACTTCTTTAGCAGAGCACCTCAGTGTGAATGCTTTGGCTGCAGCGTGTTCTGCCTAGTGAGGGGTGTTACAGTTTCTGTACATGAACTTTGTATGAATTTATCCCTGTGAGCTTGCATCTTACTTCTGCCTGCGTTGTACTTGGAATCTTCCAGTGTGGAGCTTCTTCGGAGTTTTGCAGGGAAGATCTTCTCTTTTTTGACTCCATGTCCCTCTGCATATATATCTCACTGCAATTTCTAAATAGTATAAATGGTGTCAGGTTCTACTACTATCTGCTCTTCTTCCAGAACGTTTTTATATCTCTTGTTTGTGTTGGTCTTCTACCAGTTCTTTTCATTGATGTGGCTTTATACTTAAAAAATATTTTTTTTCATCTATCCTTTTAAAAGCATCTAGGAAAGGTGAAGAAATGAACCCATTTACTAAGTCATATGCTAAGTTTACCATCTTGAATTGGTGGCCTTCTTAAAATATTTTAAATTTAGATACTTCATCAAGTCAGAAAATTCCTCCATTAATCTGGATCAGTGAAATGTTACTGTATCTTGGATGTGGTGTCTACATATATAATACATGAAAATAGACCAAACTTATCAAATCAGATACTGGTACATGTTCTTGGAATGATGTAGCTGCAAGAACCTACTGAAATTCCTCTTCACCTTGGCTTTGGGGTGAAAATTTAGTGAAAAATCACTCTAGGTCAGTGCCTATTTGGAAGGAAAGCACGAGATGTTCACTTATTTCTGTTGTGTCCTGCCATTGATAGCCTCCCCCATTTCCCTTTAACTAGTTGGCAGAGGCTTGCCCAAGATACTGTTCTTTTCTCTTTCTATTTTTGTGAGATGAGAAAGCCACACATTATTTTATGTACTTCCATCCACATTTTTTGGATGGAATAATTTTTTGTTCATAGTTTTATATTGTGTGTGTGTGCATGGGTGTATGTCTTTGTATACATGTGTGCTTATGTATGTGTGTATACATGTGAGACAGAGAGAACTAAGGAATCACAAATACTATAATTGCAAGGACCACAGATTTCTTGAAGTGCTTTATAGGGACTTCCCCATTTAGTAAGTTTGCCAGTCTTTGGATGTTCTGAGTGCTTTCTCAGCTGAGTAGAGATTTTATATGTCTTAATTAATATATGTATGTGTGAGAAAGAGAATGAAAGGCTTTTATAAAAATCCAGCTGCCTATTTTAGATCACAATAAAAATTAAATGTCTAGTACAATGTTATTAAAATAGGAATCACCATGAATTAGAGCATTTTGCTTTGCTGGTTGGAATTTAGAAGAATTAGAAGGGAGGAACCTCATATATTTGACATTGAGGTGTCTGAGACCTCACACTGAATCCTAGGAAAAGCCTAGAGTAGTCAGAAAATTAAAACAAAATACAGGAGAGAACAGGGTCAAGGAAGTGGAGGTTAAACTGATTATCAAAGGGAGTGTGGCTAGCAGCAGTCTGGAAGGGTAGAGAATGGTCTTTAGAAAAAGCTCCTGGTGTTTGTGAGGCTTCAGAAGCACGGGTGTTTGCCACGGTGTGATTTGGTGTCTGCACACTCCCATCTCTTCACTAAGGACATCGTCTCCATTATCTTTGTCCCATACATTACGGGTGACTTCAGCTTTTGGCTAGAACTCTACTCACATACTTTGATTGTTATTTAGGTCTTCTTCTCTCCAAGACAATCCGCATGCTTGAATTATTTTAGTTTTCCCTGGCTTTTCTATACCCAAGCTCTGCTTCCCTCACCGCCATCTTTACCTCCTGATTCTTCCTTTGCAGGGGATTTCTCTTGCTCCCCTTTATAGCTCCTTGTCCCACTGCTGGCTGACTGGCTCTGGGCAATTTGGCAGAGTCCTTTGGTTCTGTTGGTTCTGGGCCAGCTACAAACTTCTTACTTACTTACTCTTGGGCTTTCCAAGTCTGATGGCTCTCAGACTGCACACAGCATCTCCCTCCATAGGAGACGGACTTTGCACAGTAGTGTTTATAGTAATAACTCCCAGTGGAGGTAAAAGGATACTCAGTCACTATTCATTCATAAATATTTATTAAGTGCCACTAATGTCAAGCTCTGAGGCTGTAGCTGTGAACAAGATAAACCAAAGGACCTGGCTCTAGGCTGTTAGAGTTTACATTCTATTAAATCAAAACAAACAAACAATAAAAACTTTCTAAACCAAAACAAAATAAGTACAAATGAAATAAGCAAAAATACCCAAATTGATTTTTTTATTAGTTATGAAATTCCTTCAAAGGGTTCCTTCTGACTGATGATATTTTTAACTTTCTTTAGTCTGATATTTACATTTTAAATAATTTTTTGCATTTTATTTGGGGAGTGGTAAATGGGAATGGGTTGAGAGTCTTAATGACATGCTTATTTTACTACTATTTTTGGCGGGGACAGCTCTTGATAACATATTACCATGGAAAACTAGGAAACTGGTTTGACAAAAATCCAGCTTATCTTTTAGCCTTTCCCTCTAGGCTTTCTCAAACTCATTGTAAGTATCGTGAGTGATTTATTCTCTTTGTCCTATTGTATTCCTGCTTTTAGTGGGTGAAATGGGAAGAAATTGTAGTTGAAGTAACTTGAAATCTGGAAAACCAATATGGAAGTCATGGAGAATTGGCTGTGTGTGTTTTGTGGAATATTATAACCACTTGGCTAGGACTATGAATTAAGACATTCAGAACCATGCAGTATTCTTTTATAATTATATTGCTGTTGCCTTTAGCATCCTTTTTTCTTTGTCACAGAGCTTTGGTTTGGGGCTACTATTTAATTACAGTGGCAAAGAGATTATCTGAGTTTAGTATTTTTTCTCCTTTTTTTTCTTTATGAAAATGGAAAAGTAAAGAAATACAAACTCTGTCTTTGGGAACAGCTAAGTTGGAAACCAAGAACATGTCTGCCTTAAACATACTTAGCAATGTTATACTACACATAATTGGCATGGAAATAGAATATATTCTTTGTGGTTGTACATTACATTTTCTCTTCATTCGACATGATGAAGTTTATGTTTATGTAAAGAACATAGATCAGTTTTCTTCTCAGAGGCATTGGATTGCTATTAAGAGATCCAGGTTTAAATTATAGTTTTACCACTTGTTGTGTGACCATGAACTTAACCTCCTTAAGTTAATTTGTTTATCATAAAGTGGTAATAATAATACTAACCCCACAGTGTTGATACGAGGATTAAGTAAGATAATGTAAGTTGAAGTACCAAATATGCAAAAAGGTTAGTTGACCATTAATCTTGGATAGAGCCATCTTCTAGTAGATTTGTTATACCAATAAAGGAGGGAAAAAAGGTAGGTCAATGGATCAGTGGGGGTATAGAACACATTACATACATTATTCTGAAACTACATTTATAGTTAGTTTTGTGATCCTAAGCAGTGCAAATCATAACCCATACCTCCAAATTTTATGACATGAACAACCAGATACACTTATGTGTCTGTTATATGTAAGTTACTTAGTTATTTTGTATGCTAAAAATGTTATTTAGTTATTATTAAGAATATAAGACCCAGTTTATTTCATAGACCATGAGATCTTTGTTTTAGCTTGTCCCCGGGTTCTTTATTGGCTTATTATAGAGTTATGAGGTGTGGGGGGAGTTTATGTGTCTTTGTATTACATGATATTTGCATATTCTGTTTAATATGCACACATTCAAATATCATCCTTTTCTGTGCTGCACATTCTTTTCACCCCTTTGATTGTATCTAGTAGATGCAACTGCAAAGGATTTTATGAATTGCTACATGTGTGCTAAAGTATAACAATGATTTTCAAACTTAGTACAGAATGTAATTAATTTTTGTAGCTACAGTATGTACCTGCCAAGTGGGTACTTTGAAAATGAAATTGTTTTTGATTATGTGAAACTGCTTGAAAATGTGATTCTCCAAAGCTTTCTTTTCCTTATGGCCAGAGAACAGTGATATGGAAATTAATTATGATTATGTACTTAAAACTGGTTTTTTTTCTTTTTTATAAAATCAAATTTAAAAAAAACAAAGTTTCTTTGGACCAAGAAGCATCATAAGACATTTGCATGCCTTGGATTTTATTTTATTTTATTTTTTTATTTCATTATATTATGGGGGTACAGATATTGTTAGGGTTACATATATTGCCCTTGCCAACTCCCCCCCGCTGCTGTGCTAGAGCTTCAAGCATGTCAACCCCCTGGAGGTGCATGTCATACCCATTATGTAAGTATACACCCTTCCCCTCCCCCCTACCTGCCCACCACCGATAAAAGTTTTTGTTTTTTTTTTTGACATTTTGATTACATTGTATTTCTTTGCCTCTCCCAACAAGGGTTAGAGGTATTCCTTTCCCTCGCACACAATGCTCGCCATATCCCAAGGATGTGGGTCCCCCTCCCCCACTCCCTGATCAATACTACCACCATTTGAGCACCATAGTTTTAATCGTTTTAATCAGTCAGAACCAATTTGATGGTGAGTAGATGTGGAGACCATTTTCCTGGTCTTGTGTTGCCTCACTTTGGATACCAATGCCCTGGATTTTAGATGAACAGGGCCTACTAGCTGTAGCTTTGAGTGAATGAATGACCACCTGCTGAGAAGTAACTTACTTTAGGGTGTCCTTGTATTTCACCTTTCTGGTACTAGGTAACATTTTCCTTTATTTTCCCCACTCACTCAGGATTGCAGTAGAGTTTATTTATAGGCCAAAACTCTAAATAGAAAGCAGTGGTTTATTCTGACAGTGTGTCTTACTGAATGTCACGTGCAAAATATCTACAATAGAGCATTGTTAGGGACCTGTTATGTAAAAGCTTTTTCCCAGGTTAGCTAAAATGCCACACACATATTTCTGATTCCGACATATAATCTGGTTTGTAATCTCTTCGGGTTCTTGTCCTTTTCTTCTTTGATTTGGGAGACATGCTTCCGGAAAAGGTTGATTAAAACAATGGGTTTCCAAAACATAGTTATTTATTTGGTTGTTTTACGTGAGGATTCAGAGGAGCAGCCAAATATGATCCTTTTTGTATGTTTATGTGGCAAAGGTGCCAATTTAATGATTTGCTTGAGATATGATAGTTTAGAGCAGTGGCTTGGAAGAGGGCAAGGTTATCCGAATTATTCCTCTGTCTATACCCCTCCAACTTACATACGCCTCTTTCAGCTCAGAATCTGACTAGGATAGATTCTGTAAAGATGACAGGTTTAGATAGAGCAGTGGTTCTTGTTTGGCATGCTTCAGAATCACTTGAAGAGTTTGTTAAAACTACTATTGGTGGTCCTCATATCCAGAGTACTGATAGAGTTATCTAGTGTGAGTCCCAAGAATCTGCATTTCTAAGTGATGTGGATGCTGCTGGTCTGGGGACCACACTTTGGGAACCACTGATTTAGGGCACTGGGAAGGATTTGTCTCTGGTTCAAGGTCTTGGGGAGTGTGTATTTGGGGTGGGGATAGTTTGGTAGGGAGGGCTGTGGGAAAAGATTGAAAAATGCTGATCATTTTGCTTAGTTACTTGGAAGTGTTGACTAGCAAACTCTTACAGTGTTAAATATTAGTGAAGCTATTAATACTAATTACTTCCATTAATGAGAATCAGATAGGTTTAGGAGGAGCAATAGATTTGATTTTTTCTTAGTGCTAGATTCTCTTCCTCAGCTGGTTCCTGCACCTTTCTTAGACCTGTGCTTTCCTCTGCCCCTGATATAGTATAACTCTAGATAGCCACATAATAACTGTCTTTCAGAAATGAGAGGAATGATGAGACAGTATATAAGATGTCTTGGAAAAGTCACATTAATCAAGATTACCATTCTCATAAAATCTTTATTAATTAATTTGGCTTCTATCTATTCAGATTTTGCGGCAGTTAGAACAGTGCTTGAGCTGAAATGCACCTTTGCAGTATTTATAAAAAGTTTACAAAACAAACCAATGACTTTAGGCTATTGCCCAGGAAATTTAAATTACTTAATGAAAAACTGCTTTAAAATTATTTTAATACTGCCATTTATGTATAATTGATTTGATGTTTAGAAATTAGTCTTACCCACTCACGTACATAAGCTACTTTTAACTTATGATTAGGATTGCTAAGGCTTCATTGATTTAAGAATGTGTAATTCAGATTTCTTCATTTATTCAGGCAGAACTTTTATCCAGTTAGTCCAGGTAACTGGGTTTGTTTTTAAATGTAAAGTGTAAAATTCTACTTACTCATCATTTTCTGTTAGTTTCGATCTTGGTCTTATTTGGGGGCATTCAAGTTTGTACCTCGTGTCTTTTGTATTGAGTGAACACTAGAAATCTAGTATGTGGTTCAAAGAAGAAAGGAGTTCTTTTAATTTTGCTCATAAAGCACATTTTCAGATGTTACTCTCTTTTGAATAATGCCTTGTGCTCACATTTTCCTAGGGAAAACACCCTACCAGGTAAAAGATTTAAGAAATCTAGGCCATGCTTACTCAATGAAATGCAGCAGAGTGGAAAATATCCTGTCTTGTCAGCTCAAGGAAATTATAATTTTTCTGATCTAGTAGTTAAAAGGAATTATATTATTTAAAGAACTGCTGTTATACAGACATTAACTTATTAGGAGTAGATTTTAGTCTTTTGTCAAATTATATGTTGGAGTTTCTGTCCAAAGGCATTCAAGTCTATAAACTAAAGAATGATTTGGAAGCAAATGTGAAGCTGGATCAGAATTTTGTGCTTCTTTTCAACCCTTGTCCTCTTGCTGTGAAGACCAGCCTGAGTCAAATCATTGAGGATTAATGATGAATGCATTGCTCAGCACCCTGCGGAGGTTGGGTCAAACACCTTGGCTTTGAAAAGTTACTCTTTTGCTTAGTAAGCCCAGAAATTTCAGGTCCAACTGCAGAGTGAAAGTTCGGCATTCTGTTGATTAACATGGTGTACTTGAAAATGATCTGTGGCCATTCTAGACGTCCCTCCCCTCTATTTGTGTATGACTGTGTCTGAAATCATCGGATGGATCACCAGTGAATCTTACCTACAGCTGCTGTATTGACAGGGAGATGGGTTTCCATGTAGGATTCCTGATAACGTCCATGCTTTGACTTAAAGAAGAGGTTTGGCAGGTTAAGGGGGTGGAGATGCAGAGACATAAGGCAGCCGGCGATAACACTACTTTGAGATAAAAGGCAAGGGATCTAGATCAGAAGCCCACTAAGGAGAAATATTCTTGATCAACGTGTTAGCCAGAATGCAGGTGGCTTTCGAGGTGGATCGGAGCAAGTATTGCCCTAGGAAGGGCTGCTGAGGCCTGGGGGAGAGGAGACCTGGGCCCACATCCTGGGCTGGCTCTGCTGAAGATGCAAAAATGGCTGATCTCTGCAGGCAATAAAAAAAAAAGGAAAGAAAACCAGGGAGATTGGCATGTGTGTGAAGAGCAGTGATAAACAGTGAACCAAACCAGGAGTAAATTTATTTTTATGCTAATTGTTTTAGAAGTTGCTTTCAGGGTTTAACTTATCTTAAAATAGAACCAGGCAATAAATCTTAAGGCATTTGGGATTTTACATACTTTTCATTCATTATGTTCATACTCCAACTTAGACTGTGGAATATTCTTCAGGAGAATCCTAATGTGGTTGAAAGTATCATCACCATTCCCATCCTCATCTACTAGTGTTTGTGAAGTATGCAACCAGAGTCTTTGCGTTGTGGACAAGGAATCTTTAATTAGAGTCTACTTGTGTTTTTCCAGGTAGCCCAGCCATGACCCATAGGAATCTGACTTCCTCCAGTCTGAACGACATTTCTGATAAACCAGAGAAGGACCAGGTAAGCACAGAATGCTTGCTTCTTTAAAATGTAAGACTACGTGCTTGTGTGAGATTCTGGGAAAGGGTTAGAGATGATGGACCGTCAGGTGCAGAAGGGACTTTGCACTTTTTCTGAAGGAAGGAGAGACCGTGAAGGAAGCTAAAGTCAGAAGAGCAGAAGCCGGTCTTTCCCCCAGCCCTCCCTTGTGTGTGTTCACTCGGACAGTTTACATCCTGGAACTATGGTTGTCTCAGCTTTGAAACAGTAATCATCTCGGACTCAGATTTATTGTGGGGATTCAAAGAGATAATTTATGCAAAAGTGTTTTGGTAAACTATAAAGGCCTAAGAAATGCTGACAAATGGTAACAATTTGGGGGGATACTTTGGGCAAAGGCAGTGATAGTTCAGTTTTCTCACTAGCTGTGTGCTCATTTATGTGTTAAAACACACAGCAAGTCGCCTACTTGAAGAGCCACCAGGTTGTGAATCTCTGTTCACTTTCTTTTGCAGAGAATATGGTATCAAGTAACTGTGCCATTTTTGCAGTTGGGTGGGTACCTGTGGAAAGAGATTATATTTTAAGAATATAGTATATTGAAATTTATAAAAGTATGCTTCTTACATAAAAAACCTCAAAGATTCAAAGAAATGAAAGCAGCACATTTTAAAAATGACAGAAGTCCCGGCCTGTTTCCCCAGGGTTGTAGGGAAAGTAGCATATGCTGGAAAGAGCAAAAACGTGAAGCCAGACAATTTGGTCTTGGTACCTGTTCCGAAACTGGCTAGCCATGTGATGATGGACACTGGTTTTCTCCTGTTAAATGGAAACAGTAACATATGACTCGCCTCAGAAAAACAAGTATCTGATTCTTGCTCTAATAACTTACTTTTTTGGCTTTTGATATAATAGAAGAGTGTGTTTCTCGTTGGCCTCATACTTGATATGCTAATTGTACTGTTGTGCAATCCCTTCCCTTCCGTTCCCTTCCCTTCCCTCTTCCCTTCCCTCTTCCCTTCCTCCCTTCCTCCCTTCCTCCCTCGCTCCTCCTCTCCCTCCCTCCCTCCCTCCTCCCCTTCCTCCCTCCTTTCCTCCCTTCCTCCCTCCCTTCTTCCCTTCCTCCCTCCCTCCCTCCCTCCCTTCCTCAGCACTACCCTAATAGGGCCTTCATTGTCTCAGATCTAAATTGCTAGAAAAGCCTTTGTAATTAATCCCTTATCCCTGTTTTCTCTCAATTCAATATACTTTTCATATTATTGCCTTCATTTTTCTACACTGGATTAAAAACTTATAATGACTTCCTATCAAGTTAAGTTGAGAATTTCCTATATGACTTTTGAGATCCTCTAAAATCTGGTATTATCCTTCTTATCTTCATTCATTCATTTGTTTTCCCCAGAAGAGGGACTCTCCGTTTGGATCAGGACTGATTTCTTTACTTTCCTCCCCTTACACTGAGACAAATTCTTGGCTTCTTGAGCTGTGCCCCC